>CM074719.1:19826281-20008550 GCA_037306005.1 Rhinophrynus dorsalis
GCAAGAGGGATTTTCAGTTGACTTTTTTAGACATATTTGGAGCAGCCCATCCTGAGACACCGAGCGAAGATGGTGAGAGATCTCTACAGGCTTGTTTGTCAGCAACTGAATATCCCTCTTGCTGACCTAGATCAAATGTGAGTACACTGGAATAACTTGATCGTGGGAATGTATTGTATGAACATACTTCACTATTTGGCACTCCCCTTGTTGGTTTCTTTTTTGGGAGTTATCTGAACTGCTGGGAGAGAGCGTGAAAGGGAACAGCAACCAGACAGCACTTCAATATCCTGAGCTGGGTCAGGGAAGTTACCCAGCAATCGTGGTTGCTGTTCTTCATGTATATGAAATACAACCAATATTTTTGTGAGTACCCATGTGTGAGGTGATTTGGTGGAGGAATTCTAAAGCCACTAATTGTATTGCACTAGGGCGCACGCCATTTTTTGTTGTTACATGATTCTAAAGGTGATCATTTGTGCCATTCATATGTATATTGACCTAACTGCTGTATGATGGACTCCTACTTAGGTAAGTGCTCCTGTTACACACAGTAATTATATAGATACACCTGACTGCTGTATGATGGACTCCTACCTAGGTAAGTGCTCCTGTTACACACAGTAATTATATAGATACACCTGACTGCTCTATGATGGACTCCTACCTAGGTAAGTGCCTCTGTTACACACAGTAATCATACAGATACACCTGACTGCTGTGTGATGGACTCCTACCTAGGTAAGTGCCTCTGTTACACACAGTAATCATATAGATACACCTGACTGCTGTATGATGGACTCCTACCTAGGTAAGTCCTTCTGTTACACGCAGTAATCATATAGATACACCTGACCGCTGTATGATGGACTCCTACCTAGGTAAGTGCTTCTGTTACACACAGTAATTATATAGATACACCTGACTGCTCTATGATGGACTCCTACCTAGGTAAGTGCTCCTGTTACACACAGTAATTATATAGATACACCTGACTGCTCTATGATGGACTCCTACCTAGGTAAGTGCCTCTGTTACACACAGTAATCATACAGATACACCTGACTGCTGTGTGATGGACTCCTACCTAGGTAAGTGCCTCTGTTACACACAGTAATCATATAGATACACCTGACTGCTGTATGATGGACTCCTACCTAGGTAAGTCCTTCTGTTACACGCAGTAATTATATAGATACACCTGACTGCTGTGTGATGGACTCCTACCTAGGTAAGTCCTTCTGTTACACACAGTAATAATACAGATACACCTGACTGCTGTGTGATGGACTCCTACCTAGGTAAGTCCTTCTGTTACACACAGTAATCATATAGATACACCTGACTGCTGTGTGATGGACTCCTACCTAGGTAAGTCCTTCTGTCACACACAGTAATTATATAGATACGCCTGACTGCTGTATGATGGACTCCTACCTAGGTAAGTGCTTCTGTTACACACAGTAATTATATAGATACACCTGACTGCTCTATGATGGATGCCTACATAGGTAAGTGCTTCTGTTACACACAGTAATTATACAGATACACCTGACTGCTGTATGATGGACTCCTACCTGGGTAAGTCCTTCTGTCACACACAGTAATTATATAGATGCGTCTGACTGCTGTATGATGGACTCCTACCTAGGTAAGTGCTTCTGTCACACACAGTAATTATATAGATACACCTGACTGCTCTATGATGGATGCCTACCTAGGTAAGTGCTTCTGTTACACACAGTAATTATATAGATACACCTGACTGCTCTATGATGGACTCCTACCTAGGTAAGTGCCTCTGTTACACACAGTAATCATACAGATACACCTGACTGCTGTGTGATGGACTCCTACCTAGGTAAGTGCCTCTGTTACACACAGTAATCATATAGATACACCTGACCGCTGTATGATGGACTCCTACCTAGGTAAGTGCTTCTGTTACACACAGTAATTATATAGATACACCTGACTGCTCTATGATGGACTCCTACCTAGGTAAGTGCTCCTGTTACACACAGTAATTATATAGATACACCTGACTGCTGTATGATGGACTCCTACCTAGGTAAGTGCCTCTGTTACACACAGTAATCATACAGATACACCTGACTGCTGTGTGATGGACTCCTACCTAGGTAAGTGCCTCTGTTACACACAGTAATCATATAGATACACCTGACTGCTGTATGATGGACTCCTACCTAGGTAAGTCCTTCTGTTACACGCAGTAATTATATAGATACACCTGACTGCTGTGTGATGGACTCCTACCTAGGTAAGTCCTTCTGTTACACACAGTAATAATACAGATACACCTGACTGCTGTGTGATGGACTCCTACCTAGGTAAGTCCTTCTGTTACACACAGTAATCATATAGATACACCTGACTGCTGTGTGATGGACTCCTACCTAGATAAGTCCTTCTGTTACACACAGTAATTATATAGATACGCCTGACTGCTGTATGATGGACTCCTACCTAGGTAAGTGCTTCTGTTACACACAGTAATTATATAGATACACCTGACTGCTCTATGATGGATGCCTACATAGGTAAGTGCTTCTGTTACACACAGTAATTATACAGATACACCTGACTGCTGTATGATGGACTCCTACCTGGGTAAGTCCTTCTGTCACACGCAGTAATTATATAGATGCGTCTGACTGCTGTATGATGGACTCCTACCTAGGTAAGTGCTTCTGTCACACACAGCAATTATATAGATACACCTGACTGCTCTATGATGGATGCCTACCTAGGTAAGTGCTTCTGTTACACACAGTAATTATATAGATACACCTGACTGCTGTATGATGAACTCCTACCTAGGTAAGTGCTTCTGTTACACACAGTAATTATATAGATACGCCTGACTGCTGTGTGATGGACTCCTACCTAGGTAAGTGCTTCTGTTACACACAGTAATGATATAGATACACCTGACTGCTGTATGATGGACTCCTACCTAGGTAAGTGCTTCTGTTACACACAGTAATTATATAGATATACCTGACTGCTGTATGATGGACTCCTACCTAGGTAAGTGCTTCTGTTACACACAGTAATTATATAGATATACCTGACTGCTGTATGATGGACTCCTACCTAGGTAAGTGCTTCTGTTACACACAGTAATTATATAGATACACCTGACTGCTCTATGATGGATGCCTACATAGGTAAGTGCTTCTGTTACACACAGTAATTATACAGATACACCTGACTGCTGTATGATGGACTCCTACCTAGGTAAGTCATTCTGTTACACACAGTAATTATATAGATACACCTGACTGCTGTATGATGGACTCCTACCTAGGTAAGTCATTCTGTTACACACAGTAATTATATAGATACACCTGACTGCTGTATGATGGACTCCTACCTAGGTAAGTGCTTCTGTTACACACAGTAATTATACAGATACACCTGATTGCTTTATGATGGATGCCTACCTAGGTAAGTCCTCCTGTTAAATATAACAAGCGTCACTAATTATATAGGTTCAGTTGCCCTTTATAGCAGGAGCTACATGCAGGAATGATAACGCTTTGCAGCAGAGTCTGAGCATTTTATCATAAAATATGAAAAAGTAACAGAAGCTTCACAGATGAGACACAAAAGATTGTTGCAAATGGCTGGTAAGGTTCTGAAGTCAGTGAGCTTTTCTAATCAATCCCCCATTTCTTTTGTTGTTTTAGAAATTGTGCGAGAACAAACATGATAATAACAGCTGCGAAAAAAATGTATTGTCGCTACAAAAGAAAACACCCACCACAGCCGAAAATCGAAAATAAACCAGAGAAGCGAGGTAGTATATGAAAAAAGAAATGATAAGGATCATTGACTAAAGAATAAAGCGTCTTGCTCACAGGCTACATCAATAGGAAAAGTGTCGTTAGAGTCTGATAATGGAGAATGTCAGTTTCACTAAAATTAAACATATGCTTCATGGTATTAAAGAACCATATTGCCATTTGCTGTTTTTAAAGGAATCATAAAATATTCCTACTTTTATCTATTATTTCTACTGTTATTATTATTTAGTTGTTTTAGAAAAAAAAACATTTGCCAAACGGTTTGGATGAACCATTTGAGAGTCAGTGGGGGTAAGTAATGTATTTCATACACCTCTGGCACTCCAAGAGTTATGTGTCCTTGCATAAAGAAAGATTAACCCCTCTTACTTTAACCCTTTGGATTGCCAGAGAGGTATCCGATGCCTTGCGTTGGATACATCTCTGGCACTCAAAGGGTTGAACTCTGCAGAAAATCTTAATGGCCGCTATGGATCTATCCAATGTGTACTGGTTCCCCCAAGAGGAGTATTGGCTAAAATATCCTTGAAGATATAAGTGTATTTTATTGGATTAGAAAGCCACAAGCTCCTCCCACCAAATTATTGCTTCCTCCAATGGGTGGAGTTTGATAATTTCACATAATGCAATAATTTTACTTTAACTGTTTCTATTGAATTTAGATCTCGTTTAGACTTAACAGTTTTTCAGTGAAATACAGTTTTTCCAGCTATGAATTACTTCATATTCAATTAACCACTCGGATGCCAGGGATGTCTAAAAAAGCATCGTGAAGGGATGAGGGTGAGATGTCTCCATCATCCAAGTGGTTAACCCTTCAAACAGCAGAAGGGTGTAAGTTTAAAACTCTCCTGGCTTTTGCTTTTTTTTTTTTTTTTTTAAATCTGTTTAAGTGAAAGTTAACACTTTCCAATTATAATGTCCCTTATGTACCATATAATGTCCAGAAAATCCTAATGGCCTCTATGAATTTTGCCCTGGTGCCCAGGTTTAAGAGATAGCATGTTCAATCAGTCCTGGATGTCATTCACGTAGAGATGGACAGGCCAGTTACCAACAGATTTATTTTCAAACTGAAGCTACGTAACTTTTTAATCACTGGTAGGTGATCAATACATTAACATGCAGTGCTTTTCCACACCCCTGATGCTTAAAGGGATAGTAATACTTCATTTTATCTTTATTTTATTTTGTAGGCATTAAAAAAAACATGAAGAATGATATGTCTTATCTCTCAAACCTTTATGGTTTGAGAGATATTCACAAGCAAAGTTTCCCCTCCCGCCTCTTTTACCTAGTGTAAGCCATCTCTTCTCAGATGTGGAATCTAGTCCATAGACCAGACAGATAACAGAAGGGGACAAACTTCTACCTATAAGAACAATGAAAGCCCTGCCCCCTTGACAAGTTTTTCTAGTTTTTCCCTTATCTTAATTGAAGATTGTCCCTCTCTGCAATCTACCTGGGCACCTCCCTTCTGAACTGGCTGAGCAGTGTTACATCAGTAAAAGGGGCGGGAGGGGGACACTTTGTCATTGAATTACTCTGGAACTACAACTCTGACAGTATTGAAATAACACTCTCCAAAGTCCAAATACTATGATGATTAAATAGAGCTGCTTTCATTATGAAACATTACTATCCATTTAAAGGCTTAAGATTGCCATGTGCCATTCTCAGAGTCTGAGGTGCTGTTGCCTTGCCAGCAACTGTCATGTCCTCCTCCATAACCATGTAATCCTGGGAAGATTAAAGATGTTTTTTCTTTTACAAAGATTAAAGTACAAAATTCAGAGGGGCCATTAAGATTTTCCAGCTATAACAAGGTAAGCAGAAAAAGCAAACAAGAAAAGAGGGACGCCAATGGTGCCTTATCCAAGGTGTCTCTGTTCGGTAATCTATGTTTGAAGTCTCTCCTCCTCTCGACACAATAAGGAACCACTCCAAGAGCGCACCACGTATCAAAAATACTCAAATTTTAATAAAATATAAAATCAAAATCATTTGAATATATAAGCATTAATATTTACCTTCACTTCAATGTGTTTCTTAGCGCTACACACTACTTTATCAATAACTGAAAAGGCATAGGTAACAATGTAAGTGGGCGGTTATTATTAGGAGGCGTTAGTTGACCTTTAACCTAATATTACCCTGCATCTATAGTACTGAATGATGATTTGTTCATATCACAAATTTACATCAGTTCAGCACCTTGGACAGAGACAGTAAGGAAGGCCTGATGTCTACTGATCTGCTGGTCTGTGGGATGAGTGACTGGTGTATTCACTGACAGAAACTATTTTCTGTCTCTTACGGGTGATGTCTGAGAGGGACAGAAAGACAGGAGGCTGATAAAGGTTATCCTGACACTGAGCAAGTCTCCACTCATTGCATCGTTTGCATTCGGCTTCTCCTGCTAATCGTTTCTGGCTGGTGAACGCAGTACTGACAGAAGAGCAGGATTTTGTTGTCATGAACTGGAAGCCTTCCTGGAGTTGATGTTGCAGCAAACAAAGCTGAGATCAAAGGTGGGCAAATTGCCACTACCTGCACTGTAAATCCCATCATCCTCAGCTGGATGAAAATGATGTGATCTGTGTTCCCATAAAAGTCCTACCTAGGTAAGTGCTTCTGTTACACGCAGTAATTATATAGATACACCTGACTGCTGTACGATGGACTCCTACCTAGGTAAGTGCTTCTGTTACACACAGTAATTATATAGATACATCTGACTGCTGTGTGATGGACTCCTACCTAGGTAAGTGCTTCTGTTACACACAGTAATTATATAGATACACCTGACTGCTGTGTGATGGACTCCTACCTAGGTAAGTGCTTCTGTTACACACAGTAATTATATAGATACACCTGACTGCTGTATGATGAACTCCTACCTAGGTAAGTGCTTCTGTTACACACAGTAATTATATAGATACACCTGACTGCTGTATGATGAACTCCTATCTAGGTAAGTGCTTCTGTTACACACAGTAATTATATAGATACACCTGACTGCTGTGTGATGGACTCCTACCTAGGTAAGTGCTTCTGTTACACACAGTAATTATATAGATACACCTGACTGCTGTATGATGGACTCCTACCTAGGTAAGTACTTCTGTTACACACAGTAATTATATAGATACACCTGACTGCTGTGTGATGGACTCCTACCTAGGTAAGTGCTTCTGTTACACACAGTAATTATATAGATACACCTGACTGCTGTATGATGGACTCCTACCTAGGTAAGTACTTCTGTTACACACAGTAATGATAAAAAGACTCCTGACTGCTGTATGATGGACTCCTACCTAGGTAAGTCCTTCTGTTACACGCAGTAATTATATAGATACACCTGACTGCTGTATGATAGATTCCTACCTAGGTAAGTGCTTCTGTTACACACAGTAATTATATAGATACACCTGACTGCTGTGTGATGGACTCCTACCTAGGTAAGTGCTTCTGTTACACACAGTAATTATACAGATACACCTGACTGCTGTATGATGATCTCCTACCTAGGTAAGTCCCTCTGTTACACACAGTAATTATAAAGATACACCTGACTGCTGTATGATGGACTCCTACCTAGGTAAGTCCTTCTGTTACACACAGTGATTATAAAGATACACCTGACTGCTGTATGATGGACTCCTACCTAGGTAAGTGCTTCTGTTACACACAGTAATTATATAGATATATCTGACTGCTGTATGATGGACTCCTACCTAGGTAAGTGCTTCTGTTACACACAGTAATTATATAGATACACCTGACTGCTGTATGATGGACTCCTACCTAGGTAAGTGCTTCTGTTACACACAGTAATGATATAAAGACTCCTGACGGCTGTATGATGGACTCCTACCTAGGTAAGTCCTTCTGTTACATATATTATATAAACATACCTGACTGCTGTATGAAGAACTTCTAATTAGGTAAGTCCTTTTGTTACACACAGTAATTTTATAGATATAAAGATTAATATCCAATTAACTCCTATATTTAGAGTTTATAAAAACAAAATGTTCAGAACAAATACTTAAAATGCTATTAAGACTACATGCTAACTGCTAAATTGCTCCCTGTGATACACCATACATATCCATTTTGTGTTCTGGTAAAATCACCTACTTCCTTCGCTGCTCAGATGCAATTAAACATGATAAATAATTGTACTAATGATAATGGTGTTTTTGGAATAGGTTAGTGTGTTGGAGGAATAATATCACAAATCGACAAGGCATGGTCAACCAGGAATATCCAGGGACTTATGCACAAAACAAAATAGGAACAATTTTAGGGCAAAACAGCTGTAGCATAACAGAATATCTGGAAAGCCTTTGGATTTGCCCCAGAGACTCCAGTTTTCAGACTTAAAGGGGAACGTTCACCCCAGTTAAACTTGATATGTATATAATACTCACTTGCTGTGAGTCATAACACTGTATTTTGAATTCTGCAAATCATACTCTTTATAAAGGAGTCATTGTTTTTAAGTTTACCTAAAGCTACCTCTGTGTGTGTTACAAGCTGTACCGCACGGCTTCTTAGTTTCTCCTCTCTCTTCATAAATCCAGCCCATGGAGGTATAGCTCACACTCTGATACAGACAGATCAAAAAGGGGCAGTATTTTCAGCACCCATTAACAGGGACATCGATGGTCACATTGGCAACATGGCTGTTCTCTTGCTCTACATTGCTAGATGGAAATTGAGGTATTGACTATACACTGGCCCTGCTTATTGAAACATTAAACTGTGTTATCCCTACAGGATTTGGTGGAAGACATTGATGGGGGGGGAGTGTGACAGTTCCACATTAACCCTTATGGAGCAATGACATGTCAGGACCATCAAGCACAGCTGTCCTTGCTTAAAGGACTGGTTATGGTCCAGCCATGTCACGCATTTTTTTACTCACGTCTCTCCTGCCAGAGTGCGGTGAGTAGTAGCAGGGTCCAAAATTGACCGCTCCAAGACCGGAGCAGTCACTGCCACACCACTGTTCGGCACGCCGGTACACCTTCATCTGGTCCTTAATGGGACTTCACCCTCAGGACCACTGGACCTTAAGGGGTTATTTATCAGGTCTCCAGGGACTGAGGCTGATTCCGCAACTAGTTAAAGCAGAACTATTATCAAACTTACATTGAGCCCCACATCCTTAATACCTTACGATATACATATACATACTTGTATTTTGCTGCATGATTTAGGCATTCGTGAGAAATAGAAGTTTGCAGGCAGGCAGCGGCAGGGACCTTGCTGTAGGCACTCTCTGCATCTGCACTGTCAGTCACTTCCTGTGCCTTAAGGTACCAAGGAATTCAACTCACCAATCGTGGAGGTGAAGGAAACAGACAGACCAGACTCAGATGCCTTCTCTGCAAGATGTCTGTGCTGTTGCCCCACTGCTGCCTGGCGAACCAGTTCTATTTTTCATTAATGCTGGACTTATGCTGCAAAATACAAGTATGTATATGTATATCGCTAAGGTATTTAGGATCTGGGGCTCAATGTTAGTTTGATGATAGTTCCGCTTTAAGTTCCCCAGTATTCCCACCTATTCCCAGCCTGGTTCTGCCTACTGGCAGTATTCCCACCTATTCCCAGCCTGGTTCTGCCTACTTCCCTAGTAGGGGATTAAGCACCCAGGTGCGAAACGCGTGAGACTATCACAGCGTGTGTAGCGTCTGAATCTTGTCATTCTGTAATTAAAGCGGTTTTTGGTTTTGAATACTACGTTGGAGTGCAGTCCTTTTCTTCTATTTCATCTGTCTACTTCCCACCCATTTAAAATCATACTCCACCTCTCAGTCCCACCCACCCTGTTAAGCCCCACCCACATTATAATGCAAATCTCATTTGGGCACTCTTGTCCCCATCCCCCCTTGATACTCCAGAGGGCTTGAAGGTTCCCAGGCATACAAAGGAGAACAATAAACATTTCCAAGGCTTTCACTGTATTATATAGGAATATTAATCTGTTGAATGCTAGTCCAATGCATTGGAGACCTCACTAGCATTCAAGGGTTTAAACATCTGTTTTAAATTGTTGGGGATTGATGGATTTTTTATAATCCCCAGCGAACCAGCCAATTTCCCCATTCTTCTTAGTTAAAGGGACAGTAATACTTCCAATAAAGTGCAGGTCTGAGTCTTCTTTATTCTTTTTTAGCACTATATTTCAATACTTACAGATTTGCTATTGAATCCGAAAGGATCCCTCTCCCCCTTCTACTGGCCGCCTCCCATCAGATCTGGAATTGTGTCGTGGAACCAGACTGATGCAGCGAGGGGCAATCTTCATTCAGTAAGTATAAGGGAAACACTGCCCCCTTGAGGAAGGAGGGTAGGATTTTCCTTTGCTTACTGAAGACTGTCCCTCTCTGCGCTCCATCCGCAACACATTGATGTATGAGTGACGCAGAGGAAAGGGGCAGGAGGGGATCCTTTTGGATTCAATAGCACTTGAACTAAAAAAATTTAAGTATTGAAATATAGCGGTACATGTTAAAAAAAGAATTAAGAAGACTCGGACCTGCACTTTATTAGAAGTATTACTATTCCTTTAACCCACTGAGTGCCAGAGGGGTACGCAACGCATTTCTTTGCAATGCGTCGCATACCCCACTGGCACTCAAAGGGTTAACTCAATGTACTAGAGACTTCTCTAGTATACAAGGGGTTAAGAGTCACATGTAAATTAGTGGGAACATTTTTGCCTGTTTAAAGGGATTGTAATACTTTGTTTTATCTTTATTTTATTTTGTAGGCATTAAAAAACATGAAGAACGGTATGTCTTATCTCTCAAACCTTTATGTTTTGAGAGATATTCACAAGCAAAGTTTCCCCTCCTGCCCCTTTTACCTAGTGTAAGCCATCTCTTCTCAGATGTGGAATGCAGTCCATAGACCAGACAGATAACAGAAGGGGACAATCTTCTTCCTATGAGAACAATGAAAGTCCTGCCCCCCTTGACAAGTTTTTCAGGTTTTTCCCTTATCTTAATTGAAGATTGTCCCTCTCTGCAGTCTACCTGGGCACCTCCCTTCTGATCTGGCTGAGCAGTGTTACATCAGTAAAAGGGGCGGGAGGGGGATACTTTTTCATTGAATTACTCTTGAACTACAACTCTGACAGAATTGAAATAACACTCTCCAAAGTCCAAATACTATGATGATTAATTAGAGCTGCTTTTATTATGAAACATTACTATCCCTTGAAATCAAAGACAAGTTTCACCTCTGTTTAGCACAGGAATGTTCTTGTCTTTTGTGCACATTTTCTATTTACTACTCCCATGACGTTTTAATATAAAATAGGCGGCATGAAGAGGATCTGTGAGACTGGAATACTGACCCGCGAAGTGGGAGTATAGAATGGTGATCCAGTTAGGGTCACCACATGTCCCTGACTGCCCAGGACAGTCCTGGATTTTAAATATGTCCCCAACTTCTGGGACAATACAATGTTCCGGAATGAAGACTCCAGAGAACTGTCCATTGCCTACTGTGATGCCTCTGCTGGGCTACAAGAAAATGGCTTCCAGGCAGACCTCTAAACACAAGAAACAGAACTGAGCCCTGAACCTGACATCAAAGAGGAGCTGCAGTGCAATTTTGTTGCAGTGAAATGCTAGTCTAAGGATTTGGGCATGATGTGCATTATCTTGTAGCCCACTTCAGGAATCATTTTCTGTAACAGCAATCAATGGGCAGTTCTCTCTAGTGCTTAGAATTGTGTGTTGTAACAGAGAAAGAGTAGGTTGATCACTGATGTCCTTTGATGTACAATGACCTCTTCCATTGTACTAGAGCTGAGGACAAGCACTCTACTGCTCTTGTCTTTCCCATGTCCCTGAATAACCACATGGAAATGTGTTCACCTTAGATCCATGTCATCTTCATATAACATCTAAATCAGTGGCATAGACAGGACTGACATTTTGGGGAGGCCCTGATATTCACATGCATACCTCCCAACATTTCAAATGGCCAAAGAGGGACACTTGTGTTTTAGGTGGTGTTTATGGGGGTATGGCTGGTGGGTGGGGCATTACCGAGAATTTTTAGGCTATTTCATGATCTATTGACTCCTCTTTGTTCAACTGAATAAATGACTTATAACGAGACCAAAGTATTTTATTTACACAGCTTAATTTATAAACACATATCTTAAAGATTAACTACACATTTATGTGAGTTTTATTGTTGTGGAGCATGTAATACACACTACTCATTCTGATCTCCTGAAAAGAGAGACAAAGGGGTAGAAAAGAGGGACAGAGGGATTTGGGTCTGAAAGAGGGACTGTCCCTCCTAAAGAGGGACAGTTGGGAGGTATGCACATGGGTGGTTACAATCCATAACCAGGGCCCAATCAATAACATAAAAGTTATGGTTAACAGGGTGCATGGGCCTACATTCAAATTGGCTTTTTCACGCCCCACCCTGACTATGACACTGCCCGGAATACTTGTATTATCCTTTTGATTGGTGCATCTTTTTCTGGTGTCTATGATTAAGCACTCAGGTGCGATACATGTGAGACAAATTGTCTAGCATGACGTATCTACATCTTTTCGAATAATACAGCTGTTTTTAGTGTTCACATGTCTGTGCCGTTTCCTTTTGCTGTATTTGTCTTCGACGTTCAGAACCTTCTTCAAATGCACCATGGATGGTTTCACTTGGATCTCTTTAATTGTTACGCCTTTCCCTTATTGAAGTACAGTTGGTCTGCATTGTATCTTCACAATTCATAACCAGGGTCCAACCAATAACATAAAAGTTATGTTCAACAGGGTGCATGCCGCATGGGCCTACATTCAAATTGACATTTCCATGCCCCATCCTGACTATAACACTGCTTGGAATACTTGTATTATCCTTTTGATTGGTGCATTTTTCCTGGTAAGAGTGCTTATGCTGCTGGGAGATGTTTGATTCAAAATATATTACAGGTCAAACTTTTTAAACTGTTTGCAAGTGCGTCAGCTGCTCACTACAGAGAAAACCTTTTTTTTTCTTTTACTTTCTATGGAAAGATGTCGGTCTTCACTTTCATTCATTAACATTAGCACTGCCGAGAGATGATGAGTTAAAAAAAATAAGTAGAGTTTAATTTAAAAAAAATATGATGCAACAAATTTTAAACGTAGCATTCAAAGTTTTGATTCAAATATATATTACAGTTCAAACTTTCATAACTGTTGGCAAGTGCGCCAACTGGTCACTATAGAGCAAACCTGCATGTTTCTACGACTTTTTATTGAAAGATGTCGGTCTTCACTTTCATTCGTTAACATTAGCATTGCCAGGAGATGAAGATTTGTGATGGAACAAATTTTGAGCGTAGAATTGGGAGACCAGTGGCTGGCTTATGAGGAATAAAACTTTCCTGTGAGTTGATGGGTGATGGAGTTCCCAACACCTTGAGCGTTGACCACTGACTTCCTTGCCTATACTATTTTAGAATTTTTATCTTAGATATTAGAGAGAAAAATGTACACTCCTACTTAAACAGTTGAGTGCCAGTGAAACCACTGGCGCTTTGTGGTTAAATCTCATATTCTCCAGCAGGCAACAATGTTAGAAAATACAAATTACAAAGCGTGTGTAATGTATAAATGGTGGTGGAACCGTCACAGGATGAACTTCCTCGGAGGTTGTTAAGAAGAATACTTGTGGGGATCAGGGTTAAAGACCCTTTCAAAATCTTCATTTAACATTGTGATAGCATGCAAGAAATGAGAACATGGAAGAGATGGAATCTCCCCAGGAGGAAATCAGCGAAACTCAGAATTAGAGGACTGGTGTAAAAACTTGTATCTCTCACTAAAGGCATAAAAAGCCTGAGGCACTTTCCTTTTACACTGCAACCCTCTCCAATTTTTATGCTACAATGATCCCTGAGTCTTGTCTGCTGTAAAGCTATTAAAACGAGCCCTTGTGATAGTGTAGGCATAAAAGAGACCGTTTTAACCCATAGTGTGACAGGGACATCCCCAAAGCATTGAGTTGTTTACTGCTGGGTGATGGACTTCTACCTAGGTAAGTGCTTCTGTTACACACAGTAATTATGTAGATACACCTGACTGCTGTATGATGGACTCCTACCTCGGTAAGTGCTTCTGTTATACACAGTAATTATATAGATACACCTGACTGCTGTATGATGGACTCCTACCTAGGTAAGTCCTTCTGTTACACACAGTAATTATGTAGATACACCTGACTGCTGTGTGATGGACTCCTACCTAGGTAAGCGCTTCTGTTACACACAGTAATTATATAGATACACCTGACTGCTGTATGATGGACTTCTACCTAGGTAAGTGCTTCTGTTACACACAGTAATTATATAGATACACCTGACTGATGGACTCCTACCTAGGTAAGTGCTTCTGTTACACACAGTAATTATATAGATACACCTGACTGATGGACTCCTACCTAGGTAAGTGCTTCTGGTACACACAGTAATTATATAGATACACCTGACTGCTGTATGATGGACTCCTACCTAGGTAAGTGCTTCTGTTACACACAGTAATTATATAGATACACCTGACTGATGGACTCCTACCTAGGTAAGTGCTTCTGTTACACACAGTAATTATATAGATACACCTGACTGATGGACTCCTACCTAGGTAAGTGCTTCTGTTACACACAGTAATTATATACATACTCCTGACTGCTGTATGATGGGCTTCTACCTAGGTAAGTCCTTCTGTCACACGTCATTGTTATATGGATTATTAGTATTATTATTTATTTATATAGCGCCAACTTATACTTGACTTCTGTATGATGGACTCCTGGATAAGAGCCCTTAAATTCACCTCCCACAGGCTTTCATTCCTACAGTAAGTGGGCAATACAGTGCTGAGCAGTGTCAGTAAGTGGGGGAGGTAATGTAGGGATGAGACAGGAAGTCAGGGCTAGCGGAGGTGGACAATGCATTGCTGAGTAGTGTGAGTGAGTGGGGAGGTAATGTAGGGATAAGACAGGAAGTCAGTGCTAGAGGAGGTGGGTAATGCATTGCTGAGCAGTGTCAGTGAGTGGGGAGGTAATGTAGGGATAAGACAGGAAGTCAGTGCTGGGGGAGGTGGGTAATGCATTGCTGAGCAGTGTCAGTGAGTGAGAGGAAATGTAGAGATAAGACAGGAAGTCTTGCTGGGGAGTTAGGCAATGTATTGCTGACCAGTGCTCCTTGTCATGATGAATGGGATCCCCTGATTCATCAAGACAAAAAGGACGATCAAAGGAAAAGTATTATCTGCAGCACATGGAGGCGCTCCAGCTGCTACTACATATTAAGTAAGAGACACTTTTAGCTGGAGCGCCTATACACTATTAGTAATTGGTTACAATGTATGCGACCATTAAGTTGGCGACATTACAATCTCACACTATCATGCAGTGCGAGATTGTCATGTCACCATTTTAATCATGGCGACGTGGTGAATTAGTTAAAAGCCTACACACTCTTAAAGGGATTGTAAACCCCCCAAAAAACTTTAAGCCAAATGATAGGAATAATAAAAACATACTTAACGCCCTCATTCCCATCTCTCAAACCGTTATGGTTTGAGAGATGTAAGAAAATAAAGACCTCCGCTCCCTCCTCTTTCTGCCTGGTGAGCTGTAAAGCTGTCAGAGGCAGAATCCGGTCGCCCGACTGTAGGCGGCTCTTCAGGAGTGCTGTCATTTGGATATCTAACTATAATTACTTCATCGGTATGGTCTATGTGTGCCTGGCTTGCAAGCACACGTTGTAGACCATTCCGATGAAGTAATTATACTTAGATATCACGATGACAGCGCTCCTGAAGAGCCGCCATCTGGTTCTGGAAGCAGGATCTCATGACGTCCGCTGTACAGCGGACACATGAGAAGGGGGAGGGAGCGGAGGTCTTTATTTTCTTACATCTCTCAAACCATAACGGTCTGAGAGATGGGAATGAGGGTGTTAAGTATGTTTTTATTATTCCTATCATTTGGCTTAAAGTTTTTCAGGGGGTTTACTATCCCTTTAAGCTTGCCACATTTCAAAAAGATACCCTCTGAATGCTAGTGTGGTCTATATCATATTGTTTTGCAATGCTTTGGAGACCTCTAGCATTTGGGGGGGTTAAAATACCTATTTAAATTAACAGGGAATTTTATTTGTCCCTATGGTGTGTTTGGTGTGCCCAAAATTGCTCTATATCTTAGAATATATACACTGATATGTGTAGTTATCTCTCTGTGTTTCCCAGGACAATTAAGGAGTTAATGTTAATGTCACATGTGACGTACAATACTGAAACAATTTCCTCCTTCAGATAAAGCAGCCCCAGGGAACTGCAGGAAGTCAGTGGCAGCCTACGGCTGCTGCAGAATCTCTTGGGAAGTATGACTGTCAGTCACTTAACTATATCACCTTAAACTAAATTGACTGACAGTTTTGTTTCCCCGGAGGTTTTGAGGCAGCTAAGACTGTGCAAGGTTTCCCAGTTCATTGCATACTGAACAGCCTGCTTTCCAGGCCTAAAAAAATATAATTTTGCTCCTGAACGTTGATGTTGGTCTTTAGGTATCTCCCTGCTATTCAACTAAAACAAGGAGCAACAAGTGTCTCTTCAGCTGCATACCTCCCAATTGTCCCTCTTTAGGAGGGACAGTCCCTCTTTCAGACCCAAATCCCTCTGTCCCTCTTTTCTACCCTTTTCTCCCTCTTTTCAGGAGATCAAAATGAGTAGTGTTTATTACATGCTCCACAACAATAAAACTCACATAAATGTGTTTATAAACTAATCTGTGTAAATAAAATACTTTGGTCTTGCTCTATATAATTTATTCATTTACAAAAAGAGGAGCCGGTAGATCATGAAATAACCTAAAAATTCTCGGTAATGCCCCGCCCACCAGCCACGCCCCCATAAACACCCCCTAAAACAAAAGTGTCCCTCTTTGGCCATTTGAAATGTTGGGAGGTATGCAGCTGTCATTGGATTACAGATTCGTCAAGAAGGGATTTGTATTCCAAATCCACTGGAGGCTGCTCAATCTTAAAGCAACAGTAATATCTCAAAATAATTTCAATATCTTTGTGAGTATGCACCTGTTGGGTGTAGGTGGTGGTCAATACCTCTGTCCAAATTGATATACACGGGGCGCTCCCTGTTTTATTCTCTCCTTCTTTTTCTACATCTCAAAATATTTGGAGCTCTGATTAATGTTCGTAGTTTTTTGGCCAAGCAGACCATTATTTCAATACTATGCAAGTTAAAGTTCAATAGAAGGGTTGCCACCTTTTCTTTAAAAAAAAAAGCTTGCCAATAGTCATATTATCCAGTATAATTACCGTGTTAGTTAGAAATCCTACTTCTGCCGAGACTGATGAGCAGACATCCGCACAGATATCTTGGCTTAGAGACATCTGCGCGCCTGCGCTGTCCGTCCCAGTCTCCTCTAGGAGGCGCTGCATTGTACCTTAAGGTAACAGGAAGGGACTGACGGTGCAGAGCACAGATGCCTCTTAAGGACGATGCATGGCCGTCAGTCTCAGCAGAAATAAGATTTCTAACTATGAGGTTATTATGGATAATATGACTATTGGTAAGCTTATTGTTTTATAGCTAATTATTGGGGGGGGGGCTTTATTTGGGTTGATAGTTCCCCTTTAAATCAGTATGAATTTTTATTTGTCCCATAAAGTGCAGCTGCTTTGCAGCAGAATTACTTCAGTGATTGCTTGCGTGCAGGAACGTGCACACATAGACACCAAGGGGGGCTTGAGCACCTGCACTTTTTTGTCCAAAGTGCCCTCGTGCCCTTTTAACAAAAAAAAAAAGTTGCCTCGCCTCCCGCACTAATCCCACCACTGCCCAGTCAGGTCTGTGCCTCCTTCAGGACAGACTGTAGATGCTGCGCTCCCTCGTCAGCTCTTTAGTATTATAGAGCGCTGGGAGATGACATCATCTCCCAGCGCTCTGCATGAAGAGAAGACCGAGCAGGAGCTCCAGCAGCTACAGGTCTGTGCCAAAGGAAGCACATACAGACCTCTCCTGCCGCTGGACCACCAGGGAAGAGGTAGGAAATGGACACTGGGGGGCAATGTGGAAATAATGGGGCAATATGGATCTGATGGGGGGCAGGATGGAGATGATGGCAATATGGAGCTGATGGGGGGGCAATATGGAGATGAAGGGGGCAATGTGAGGGTAAGTTGGAGCTGATGGGGCAATATGGAGCTGATGGGGCTATATGGAGGGTGAGATGGTGCTGATGGGGCAATATGGAGATGATGGGGGCAATGTGGAGATGATCGGGCAATGTGGAGCTGACGGGACAATGTAAGGGCAATATGGAGATGATGGAGGCAATGTGGAGATTAGGAGCATTGTGGAGGTGTCCAGTGGAGATGGCCAATATGGGGGGGGTGCTTTAGATTTCTGTGCCTACAGTCTCCTGAGATGTAAATTCTTTTCTTTCTTTTAAATATATATTTTGAATAAATAATTATGAGAAGTGCCCTTTTTTTCATTTGAGCCCCTGACCCCGAAAATGTCTGTGAACCTTCCTGCTTGCGTGTGCACTTCAGTGTATGCACTGGAGCAAATGATCACTGCAGTGCACACGGCCCGCGCACTGTTCCAGCGATCCCCTTTACTCCTGTCTAATAGCATGCTCAGGGATTGGCACAGTTACACCAATTCCTTTGTACTCTCTTTAACCCTTTGAGTACCAGAGAGACATTCAGCTCATAGCAGAGACATACACTCTATATGTAAGTCTGAGACTACCAGTAGGACAAGACTGGCGTGTCAGACAGGATATGTGTGGGCAGTGGAGTATTTAGGTTTTGTGCTGCCTTAACCCAGACTAAACTCACAAACCCCCTAATCATCATAGAGCCAGCTCTGTCCTTGCAACACGTGACAACTCTGTCCCCAAACACCTTGCCAGTGCCAACTCTGTCCCCAAGCAGCTTGTCTGTGCCATCTTTGATCCCAAACAGCTTCCCAATGCACTATACATTGCCAGTGCTGAATGTCAGCTTACCTGGCTGTTGACTTGCAGCATTTCTCTGTACCTCGTTCCCTGCAGCACGTGATGGCATAGAGTGCAACTTCAGGCAGGCATACGCATGCTGGTTGTGCGGCACCACCCAGAAAAATTATTAAGCTGGCAGGAGCATCCTAGCGGGCGAGTGTTTGCGGCTTTTTATGCCGTCCCCTTTATAGTGCCACCCTAGGCCTTGGCCTACTCGGCTGAGGCCAGGATACATTGTCGTGTGGGTCTGTGACTACCAGGGACAGTAGGTTTGTAACTAGCAGTGGGAGAATGGGATGACAGACAATGGAACATGGCTGGGGTGTCAGCATACCTGGAAACTTGACAGGCAAGGCTACCCGGAGGGTAGCCCTGCCAGCGCCAAGCAGGCAGGGAAATGACGTGATTCGCGTAATGAAAGGGGCGGGGCTTAGCCACGAGGGGGAGGGTGGGACAAAAAAATTTAAAAAAAGGCCTGAATATGTGTTAAAGAGTGTAAGAGAGCGGGGAGAGAGGAGGAACCGGGGTGGGATGGAGAACAAGTGGGATGAGTTTCTGCTGAAACTCTGCCCACCCGGAGATTGAGAGACTGCCCCGGAGACCCGGTAATTCACTGTGAAATCCGGAGTCTCCGGGGCAAAACCGGAGAGTTCCCAGGTATGGGTGTCAGACAGTGTATTGTGTATTTATATATAAAATATATATGTTTGCCTCAGGTGTTTTTGTTGGCAGACACTGCAGAACAGATACGTTCAAAGCCCAGAATTATCAGTCGGTTTTAATACAGATAAGATGTTACTTTTTGGAGTAAGGAAGGACATTGTTGTCCCCCTTGGGGAATAATTGAGTAAGGATTCATTGTTTGGAGAGGTCCCTTCATCTGGATCAACAAAGATTAAACTTTTTTTTTCTTTTTTTTTTCAGTTTTAAAAGCTTTATTGAGAAACAGAAAATTACAAGCCAAGAAAAAGAAGTACAGCACAGTGCATGTGGGAGACAGAACACTGACAATAATATATGTTGAAGGCTACCATAACTATTAAGTTACAGGTATATTTAAAATCTGTCTGTAAGCAAAAATAGCAATAGGATAGGGTGTCTCATAAGGGTGAGATAACCTGAGGAAATTCACTGACAATGCATGAATTTGATTTAGGTGTTCAGTGGGAATCAAATTTGTGGGGACGACTGAAGAGCCTTCCAAGGAAAAAGAGGGGAATATAAAAGAGGTAGATGCCAGACAAAGAGGAGAGAATGAGTGCTGGACAACTCAGAAGGAAATACATATAGCCATTAAGGACGCATGTGGTTAACTATGAAGCGGATTTACTAGGTGTGTTGGAGGTGTATGAAATCCACAAGGACCAGACTTCGAAGTGAAGTGGCAAGGATGAGGTGGTGATAGCATGGCATTTCTCTAACTGTAGGGCAGTGGTTCTCAACTCCTGTCCTCAGGACCCACTAACAGGCCAGGATGTGATGATTTCCTTGTTAGAGCGCAGGTGAGTTAATCAGTGTGAATGAGCCTCTGATCACATGATTTCCTTGTTAGAGCGCAGGTGAGTCAATCAATGTGAATGAGCCTCTGATCACAAGATTTCCTTGTTAGAGCGCAGGTGAGTCAATCAGTGTGAATGAGCCTCTGATCACATGATTTCCTTGTTAGAGCACAGGTGAGTTAATCAGTGTGAATGAGCCTCTGATCACATGATTTCCTTGTTAGAGCGCAGGTGAGTTAATCAATGTGAATGAGCTTCTGATCACATGATTTCCTTGTTAGAGCGCAGGTGAGTTAATCAGTGTGAATGAGCCTCTGATCACATGATTTCCTTGTTAGAGCGCAGGTGAGTTAATCAGTGTGAATGAGCCTCTGATCACATGATTTCCTTGTTAGAGAACAGGTGAGTTAATCAATGTGAATGAGCCTCTGATCACATGATTTCCTTGTTAGAGCGCAGGTGAGTTAATCAGTGTGAATGAGCCTCTGATCACATGATTTCCTTGTTAGAGAACAGGTGAGTTAATCAATGTGAATGAGCCTCTGATCACATGATTTCCTTGTTAGAGCACAGGTGAGTTAATCAGTGTGAATGAGCCTCTGATCACATGATTTCCTTGTTAGAGCACAGGTGAGTTAATCAGTGTGAATGAGCCTCTGATCACATGATTTCCTTGTTAGAGCACAGGTGGGTTAATCAGTGTGAATGAGCCTCTGATCACATGATTTCCTTGTTAGAGCACAGGTGAGTTAATCAGTATGAATGAGCCTCTGATCACCACACCTGTGCTCCAGCAGAGAAATCCCTAAGTCCTGGCCTGTTAGTGGGTCCTGAGGACAGCAGTTGAGAACCACTGCTGTAGGTGATCATGTGTTTTGGATAACCAGTCAGAGACGGTGTGGGGGGGGGGGGGCAAAGCAGAGTTCCAGTGTAACGGAATCAGAAATTTGGCTGTGTGTATGGCTGAGTCCTAGGGGCAAGAGTTGTCAAATTCTAGAGAAAAATACAGAACAACAGGTCTATTGATAGCGAAGGTTAAACTTGATGGCTTTTGGCAACCATATTCACCATGGTTGTGCAGTTTTGCTTTGCAATGTGTCGTGTACCCCTCTGGCACTCAAAGGGTTAAAGGGTTAAACACTCCACTTCACTGCTTTGCATTATGATGATGGCAATTCGTTGCCTGTTTGATACGTAGGGTAGACATACTGCGGAAGGCTTTGTAGAAAGGTGCAGGCAATGAATGGCAGGCAGGGACGAGGCCGCGTCTTTAAGACACAAACTCAGTGTGATGCAGAGGGGAGGCGGAGAGAGGTGGCGAGGCCTCTTAATGAACTAATGAAGTGTTCATTTATCTCTGCGAGACTCCACTGACGTCTGGGAGCTGCTCATATTACATCTCTAAGAACGGACACGTCTAACGATTGATCCAGTTTCTTTAACTCCTTGCGTGCCAGGAGACCCATCTGGTGTAATATGCCTAAATATTAACTCCTTGAGCCCCAGAGAGATCTGCATGCACTGCTGACCCAGCAATGCATGCAGATACCTCTGGCACACAAGAAGTTAACATACAGAAAATGGAAACCAGAGGTAGGTAACATGTGGCTCTCCAGCTGCTGGCCGGCTGGAGAGGAATGGAGATGTGATTTAGGCATAACAGGTTGAATGTACAAGGCGATAGCTCTTAAAATGTAAAATGGCCAAAGAGGGATACTTTTGTTTTAGGTGGTGTTGCTGGTGGGCTGGCATTAGAATACTTAGGTTATTTAACCCTTTGAGTGCTGGGGGGTACGCAACGCATTGCAAAGTAATGCGTTGCTTACCCCCGACACTCAAAGGGTTAATGTCCTATTGACGCCTCTTTGTGTAAACGAATAAATGATTTAGAGCAAGACCAAAGCGTTTCATTTACACAGACTAATGTATAAACACACATAGACTGAGGCTTAAACACACATTAATGTGAATCTTATTGCTGTGGTGCAGTGTGATACACCTCCGTTGCTCAAAGGGTTAATTCTCTGTAAAACAAAGTAAACTTCCATTAGGGTAACTGGCCCACTCCAAGAGCCAATTATTTCAAGGTCATAGCTTTTGTCTAACCCCTTGGATTCTGGAGAGATCTCCGAGGCACTGGAGCCTTATCTAGCATTCAAGGGTTAAAATAACGCGACGTATAATTTTCCTCCTGGGAACCAATAATGAGCTGGCCATATCGAAGCTATGGGCTTTTGCTCAAAGAGAAAAATAAGGACGCCCTCTAGGGAGATGTTCTGTGCTGACCTTCATACAGCAGACACGAGGCAGGTACAGAGGCTGTTCAGCAGGGGAGAGAGCGGAACAACAGAGAGAAGTTGTCTGTTTGCTAAACATCTAATCTGACCAAGTTCTCTTGCTGCTGACACTGACCCCGGACTCTGCCATCCAAAGCGAGTGCCTAGCAACGGTTACCAAGATGATGTGCCACCTCAGCAGAAATTCAGAGCAACCCTGGCGCTGAACGACCTCGGTTCGTGCAAGTACAAGTCATAGGCTCAGCAGGCTCCCTATCTTCTGCTCGGAAGACGCGTTCCATTTAAGGAGACAGCATGGGACTTGCACTAATCTGCAAGGGGAAGGCACGAATAGACCCCGTCGAAATGCGTGGCCTGAGAGCGAGGGCTGGAGGCACAAAAGAGCATCTGTTAAAGGGATTTCAGGAGAAGCAGGGGAGATTACAAAAAAAATACTAAACCCTTAAGAAGGATGAAATGCGTTGGATAACCTTCTGGCACTCCAAAGGTTAAAAGAAGAAGTTAGACAGAAGCCTTCAACTTGTTAAATGATTTTATAAAGTTCAGTAGTAAAGCATTTCTTAGAAAAAGACTCATGCATGATTTAAAGTGAGGAGGTGGAACCCCAGAGATAGTACATGTAAGGGCTACTTTATGGAAAGGGTAGTATATCCATGGAACAGCCTCTCAAACACAGTATCTGGGCCAAGTACAGTAAGGGAATTCAAGAATGAATGGGAAAGACATAAGTCTGAGAATTCTGTACGATTTTGGATTTTAATAGAAAAATGGGCAGATAAGATATGCCAACTGGTTTGTATCTGGTGTCTAAATCTTAAGGGATCAGTAAATGTTTTATGAAAAATATGTATTGTTTTTGCTGTTGAGTAAAACAAGTATATTCCCACTGCAGAGTGATGTATAATTTCTGAATTATTATTGTATAAACGCTTTTTTTTCATTAAGTGTGCCCTCTTGTAGTCAGATCCCAGTTAATTATTCTGTTACATTCTCTAGGAGAGAAAAGTCACTGTCCAACTGTCCCTCCCGCACCTTTTACCTAGTGTAAGCCATCTCTTCTCAGATGTGGAATGCAGTCCATAGACCAGACAGATAACAGAAGGGGACAATCTTCTTCCTATGAGAACAATGAAATCCCTGCCCCCTTGACAAGCTTTTCAGGTTTTTCCCTTATCTTAATTGAAGATTGTCCCTCTCTGCAGTCTACCTGGGCACCTCCCTTCTGCTCTAGCTGAGCAGTGTTACATCAGTAAAAGGGTCGGGAGGGGGATACTTTGTCATTGAATTACTCTTGTACTACAACTCTGACAGAATTGAAATAACACTCTCCAAAGTCCAAATACTATGATGATTAATTAGAGCTGCTTTTATTGTGAAACATTACTATCCCTTTAAGACCGAGTACGAGTACCGATACTTTTTTCAAGTACGTACCGATACCAATTACCGATACTTTTTTGCGGTCATTTGCCAGTTTTCCAAGTACCTAAAACATATATATATATATAAATATATATAAAAGTATTGGTAATTGGTACTTGAAATATATATACACACACATACATACATACACACACATACATATATACACACACCACCTCTTGACTCTTGATTCTCCCCTTTTGCCTCTTTCTCCCCCTCTTGATTCCCACCTTTTGCTTCATTCTCCCCCTCTTGAGCCCCCTCCTTTTGCCTTGGCTTTTTCTCTCCTTTTTGATCCCCCTTTCTCCCCCTCCTTGACTTTTGATCCCACCCTTTTGCCTCCCTCTCTCCCTCCTGATCCCCCCTACTTTTGCCTCTTCTTGGTCCCCCTCCTTTTGTCTCCTGATCCTTCCTCCTTTTGCCTCTTTTTTTTTTCTCCCTTAGTCCCTTTTTCCTCTTTTTCTCCCTCTTGACCCCCCTCTCTGCCTCTTTCACCACCTGCTCTTCATGCCCCATCTTGCCTCTATTGATCCCCCTTTGCCTGCCTTACCCTCCTCTGCCGGGTGCTCGCTGTTCTCAGATGAAATACAATCAACTTTCAATATATATCCTCACAATTTGTAGTGGTTGTAAGTGGCCTACACCACCTTACAACAAACACTCATACAGAGAAATTGTCCTGTCTGTGCTCTGGAAACTCCAGCCAGACCCAGAAGGAAAGATGAGGTTCTGTTCCAGGACTTTGTAAACGTGAAGTTTAATTATATTTAAAATAAAAAAAAAACTTTTAAAAAACACAATGGTTTTATACATATCACAAATTTTCACTGCCACTAAAACGACGTTTCGTAGATCAACTGCTGTTTCATGCAAGAGGCTGACGCGCATTCACTAAAAAACAAAGTGCCGCTAACACCAATGTGAATTTTATTTCTGTACAATAAATTGTTTTTGAAAATTATGTTAGAGCCCAAAATTATCTCTTACTGTGCTATTAAAAGTTCCCCCAGTGTGTGCAGTCTCTACCAAGATTAATTCCTAACATGGTATATGATAATATTGATCCAGTGCAGAAACTAATTAGCATACAGTGCCAGACTGTGCAATAAGTAAAGGTTCAGTTCTCTGGTGCGATGACTCATTGGTTCATTCTGTTGAATCTTTCAAAACCTCGGGGTCGCAGATTCTAGTCCCTGCAAGGTCAATTCAGCATTTCACCCTCCTGGGGCAGAGTGTACCCAGGACATACATGAAAAAGAGGGACAATCTCATTGTATTCTTCCTGGTAGGTAAAATACTTTCTTGTAAAACTATATTAATGGGCCTAAGGAAGGCAACTGCGAAACTTTCCCATATTTGTGGGCCTCCATTTTCAAATTGCCCAAATGTTGTGGTGGGACAAGAGGTCATAGTCTAAAAGTAGAGGTTCAGAGGCTCAAATGTAATGCACAAAAGTTTTACTTCATTAAGAGGGCAATATATAAGTGGAATAGCCTACCAGCAGAAGTGGTAGAGGTTAATACAGTTACGGGATGTAAGCATGCATGGGATGGGTATAAGGCTGTCCTGAACATAAGGCAAGACCAAGGACCAAATAAGGTTTTGGTTCTGATCTGCCGTTAATTTGTATGTTTCTGTCTGGAGGGACAGAGGTTTAGATGTAATGTAAGACAGTTTTACCTCACTGAGAGGCTGGAAGATAAGTGGAATAGCCTACCAGGAGAAATGGTAGGGGTTAATACAGTGAGGGGATGTAAGCATGCATGGGATAGGTATAAGGTTATCCTGAACATACAACAAGACCGAGGATTAAAATAAGATTTGAGGTTTTTACAGAACAAAAAGACGCAAACTAAATGGACCGAATGGTTCTTATCTGTCATCAAATTCTCCATTTCTATGTTTAAAACTATTGTACAAACAAAATATAGATAGATTTCAGTTCTCTTTAACCCCTTAACAGCTGCCAGATCCAGCAAGAGGATGCCATTATCGACCATGAGACGTTTTTTTTTTGTGATGAATTCTAGAATGGCAGAGTGGTGTGTAGCCACACTGCCACATCCCAGAATTCCATGGTGTGCCATGACGTTACGTCTGACCTGTGTGGCGGTGCGGGCTTGTCACACGTCGCTAATGTGTTAAAATTAACTAAACTTTTCTTTGGGTGATAAGACCATCTTAACCCTTTGAGTGCTGGGGGTGGGGGGGTGGTACGCAATGCATTGCATACCCCTCTGTAAATCCTTCAAGGATAAGTGGGGTGTACAACTCTATGTAAAATAATGCATTGGCTACCTCTCTGGCACTCAAGGGGTTAAGGTTTAACTGCACAAAAGCCTCTGTCAAGGTGAGGGTTAACAGTCCAAAGGAAGGGTGATTTTACTGCATGATATTTGAAAGGCAGAAGAGTGTTTTATATACTGTGTATATGCGCTGTCTGAAGCTGTGGAGCGGAAATGAGAGAGTCACAGTGGGAGATAGCGGGGAGAACGGGCACCGTGAGCTAGAGGTCAGTCCAGGATAAAACATACATCATAACAGTGTAATAATGTGCAAGGCACAACTTCAGCTGATCCGCAGTAATTGCATTGTGTTCTGGGGAGGAACACACAGAGGACTGGGGACGTGTCTACTGTACACAGTCTCCTATTGAGAGCCTCTCCATACACACCTCGCCTCCTCATGACAACACAATGCACTTCTGTAATGTACAGTCATTGTGCGAATGCACAAATACATTAACGTAGGAAAACATGCTCCAGAATGGATTGTCGAGCCCTAAGCCTGTGTGACACAAATTTAATAAACTACTTACACAAAAAAAAAATTCTCCCCTTTTCACCATACCTGGGAACGCCTCAGATCTGACGCGGAGTCTCCAGTTTTTACACTTAAAGGGATAGTAATACTTAATTTTATCTTTATTTTATTTTGTAGGCATTAAAAAAACACGAAGAACGATATAAGTCTTATCTCTCAAACCTTTATGGTTTGAGAGATATTCGCAAGCAAAGTTTCCCCTCCCGCCCCTTTTACCTAGTGTAAGCCATCTCTTCTCAGATGTGGAATCCAGTCCATAGACCAGACAGATAACAGAAGGGGACAATCTTCTTCCTATGAGAACAATGAAAGCCCTGTCCCCCTTGACAAGTTTTTCAGGTTTTTCCCTTATCTTAATTGAAGATTGTCCCTCTCTGCAGTCTACCTGGGCACCTCCCTTCTGATCTGGCTGAGCAGTGTTATATCAGTAAAAGGGGTGGGAGGGGGATACTTTGTCATTGAATTACTCTTGAACTACAACTCTGACAGAATTGATATAACACTCTCCAAAGTCCAAATACTATGATGATTAATTAGAGCTGCTTTTATTATGAAACATTACTATCCCTTTAACTACTGGGTCTAAGGGGACAGAGGCTGATTCGCAGGGGCCAGTAAGTTCCCACTCTCCACCCATTTTAAGAGCAAATCCCACATCCCGTACTCCCAATTCTGCCCACGCTATCAAGCCCCACATTATTTGAACACTCCCCCTTATTTGCCTTCAGGAGTCTTGGGATAAGATGTTTACCAGATAACACACATGCGTATGCACACAAACACACTCATACACACAAACACACACATACTGTACAGACATGCATTCACACTCATTTACACACATACATACACATACATGAATGCACACACAAACACATAAACACACACATGCACACATATTTACACATACTTACAAAAAGATACATAAACAAACACACGCACATATGCACATTCATACATATAAACACACACACACAATTACACATGCATACTCACACACAGATACATAAAGAACTACACACTAATACACACACACACAAACACACTTTCATTCATACTCACACTCTCTTACAAACACAAATACACACACAGTCACACACCATACCTCCCAACATTTCAGATTACCAAAGAGGGACACTTGTGTTTTAGGGGGTGTTGCTGTGGGCGTGGCTGGTGGGCGGGGCATTATCGATAATTTTCAGGCTATTTCACTACCTATTGACACCTCCTTGTGTAACCTAATAAATAATTTATAATAAGACCTAAGTGTTTTAGTTATACAGACTAATTTATAAAAATATATACTGACTAGTTGAACAGCCCATTACACGAGCCACAGTGCCACTGCCACCCGGTCGCGGGGCAGTCACGCGCAGTAGAGACTGCCCGCGCCGCAGCTGATACAGAGCTGGACACTCCTTCGGAGCATCCAGCTTTGTATCAGCCGCGGCGCGGGCAGTCTCTACTGTGCATGACCGCAGCACGCGCAGCAGTGTCTACTGCGCATGTCACGGCGTTACACACTATTTAGAGAATTATTATATAGGATGTTTAAACAAATATGTATGTGAGTTTTATTGCTGCAGAGCAATGTAATATATTTATATACACACCACAAAGTCTGCTCTCCTAAAAAGAGGGGTATCAGGGTGGGAAAGAGGGACAGAGGGATTTGGGTCTAAAAGAGGGACTGTTCTTCCTAAAGAGGGACACTTGGGAGGCATGCACACACACACATACAAACACATACACAAATACATATACACACACACACACACACACATATATACTCACAATCTCATATACACACACACAAACACATGCACACACATATACACACACATATCCGTTTGTATCTCATGCAAAGAGAGAGAGGGGACAGTGATGAAACACGTAAGGGACTCAAACAAAGAGGCTATTTATTAGCTCAGAGCACAAGTATAAATCTACATTTTATCTCTCCGTGGGGCCATTGTCAAGGTCATCTTCAGAACTGTTCCACAGAGAGCCAAAACCTAGATTTATTCTTTACTTTAGGAGCTAATAAACAGCCTCTTATTGTAAGATCCCTGAGAGTTCCACCAGCAGGCCACGTACACAAGGTAGAATAACGGAGTAACTTTTAACCCTTTCAATGTTAGCGATTTCTACAAAACATTGTGAGACCCATGCAAATCGGGGTGATGTTTCAGTTGGTCCCTGCAGGGCAGCTGCATACCTCCCAACATTTCAATTTGCAAAAGAGGGACACTTGTGTTTTAGGGGGTGTGGCTGGGGGTGTGGTTGGTAGGTGGGGCGTTACCGGGAATTTTTAGGCTATTTCATGACCTCTTGATACCTCCTTGTGTAACCTAATAAATAACTTATAACAAGACCAAAGTATTTTATTTACACACACTAATTTATAAACACATATACCGACGTTTAAACAAACAATAATGAGAGTTTTATTGCTGTAGAGAAATGTGATACAGTTATATATACACCCAACAATCTGATCTTCTAAAAAGAGGGACATCAGGGTGGGAAAGAGGGACAGAGGGATTTGGGTCTAAAAGATGGACTGTCCCTCCTAAAGAGGGACACATGGGAGGTATGCAGCTGTGACCTATCATTGCTTGGGGTCTCCTAAGTGCATGTGACTGGGTGTAATGCTGTGCAATGCTCTGTACAACAAAAGAGGACAATATAACCAGCAGCACATATATGTTCCAGTCCTGTATGTTACATGAGCTGTGGATTCATTTTGTAAAATAACTGAATTCTATTTTACTACCCAATGCAATACGTTTTAGATGATAAAATCAATGTATTTAACCAGAGGCGTAACTAGAAGCCTCCGGGCCCTGGTACAAAAAGTGCCACAGGCCCCCTTCACAATGCCCCCATCTCCTAACTCCCTGGAGCTCCCACGTGGTCCTCTTAGTAATGCAGAGCGCTGGGAGATGATGTCATCACCCTGCATTACTAGACCTCCAGCAGGAGATTGCGGGGCCAGGCAGATGGGTCGCAGGGGGAGGCCGGGCCCCTGGAGTACACAGGCCCAGTCACAGGTGCGACCACTATAGTTACACCACTGTACTTAACCCCTTAACAACTGGTCAATGCGGTATGTTGTGGGCCGTTAAGGGCCACTGTCATTTATTTATTTATTTGGTCTTAATGGATTCCGAGCCCCGGAATTCCATGACGTGCCAAGGCCATCACCAGTCCTTAAGTGCTGAAACCGGCGTGACGTTCCTGGCACGTCAAGGGTCGTTAAGGGGTTAAAGGGGCAGTAAACTTTTTATTACGAAAAATATTTTTTTTTCTGCTGAGTAAAACATAGTTACCCCCAATTTCTAGGATGTGTCTTTCAAGAGTCATTACAGTTAAACGCTTTGAGTGCCAGAGGGGTACGCAACGCATTGCCAAGAAAGCGCTCAAATGGTTAAACTAGTGGTTTTCCGTTAGGGTGCAGTGGCATTTTGGGTATCAGCTCAAGGTGCCCTATTTTTTCCATGAAGATTTTGACAAAAATATTAAAGATGAGTTTCAAATGTTTATTTATGGAAATTATCATTATGACAATTGTGCTACTTGTTGTCATTCTGAATTTCATGTACTGTCTTCTTCATTAAACCCTTGATAAATTACCCATAAAATGTGAGGGGTGCCCCGAAAATTCAAGATTGGTGCCTTGAATCAACATATTGAGACCCCCAGGTTTCAACTCTTCTTTCTTTTTACAGTAACAGTGTCCTCTAGTGGTCAAATTTCATTTAGTTATTCTGTTGCATTCAATGATGAGTCACCAGCAAACAATTTTTCCATAGAATGTGATAGAAACTGCTGAGTCACTTCCTGTCAGTTTGAACTTTCAGGAAGTCATCACTCTGTCACTCACTGTTATAACATCTGAAGAAAACAACTGACAGCTGCAGGAGCACCTTTATGTTACACTAAAATCCCCTATGACATATACGTTTGTATAGAAAAAAGATTTCTGCTCATTTAACAACCAGGGTAAACACCTCTAGAATATAAATAAATCTATCTTAACCCTTTAACCCCTTAATGACCCTTGATGGTCATAGCACGTCATGGGTTGTTTTGAGTTAACGTGCTATGACCGTCATGGAATTCTTGGGTTAACCCCTTAATGACAGCACAATATGGAGAAGGGTGTTAAGAACCACAGCACTTTTTTTTTTCGCAATGAATTGTGGGATGGCAGAGAGGCGTGCAGCTGTGATGTCAACCCAGATGTGCCAGGACCATTACTGCTTCTTAATGCACATCCACCTCTGACAGTCCTGGCATGTCACCGGTCCTTTAGGGGTTACTAACCAGTGCACTCACATGTAAATTATAAATAAAAGTCTATTTTGATGACGAGGTCAACCACTAGTACAGCAGTTCTCAACCTGTGGGTTGCGACCCCTTCGGGAGTCGAATGATGATTTGCCAGGGGTCACCTAAAACCATCAGAAAACTGTTTTTTTTGTCTATTTTAATCTGTAAAACTTGTAATTGTCTAGGAGACCGGGACTGACAGTGCAGGCACACAGATAAGATGTCTGCGCTGGTGCTTGGCTTCCGGCCTCAGAACAGTAAGGATTCCTTTATAATGGAGTAATTCAGTAATTACAGCGATGAAGAAGCAACGAAAATAGTTTTACTGTTAGGGGTCACCACAACGTGGGAAATTTTATTAAAGGCTCGTGGCACTAGAAAGGTTGAGAACCACTGCACTAGTAGAATATAATGACGCTGCGGCAAACATACAAGTGCACCAGCGGTTCGTATGGCATTAGGGATTAATGTCAATTACTGTGGAGTTATGAGGAGACCTGGTGTAGAAAATTGGTGTTAGGCAGGTGTAGGGACTTAACATATATTTTCATGCTTGACTTTGCAAGGAATCGCCATTGGACATTCACAGTGATGTATTTTAATAACCAGTGTGACCACTGGCAGACTCTAAAGTAAATCTATTTTAATAACCAGCGCAACCACTTGTAAAATGTAATATCTCAAAGTCAATATGTGGGACACAGTTAACTTCTCCAACACATCCCCTAGGCCTGAACATAGAGACGACACCTTCTCCAGACAACATTCTTTTTTCATCCTCCGTAATCCGGCATTATTACTCAAACAAGAAGCCAAGAGGCTTGCAATCACCTTGAGAGTGCTTTTTAATTAAGTTCCCCCATTCCCTCTTCCCATCTCCTGGATGCCGTCCAGCTCCAAAGCAGGAGAGACTGCAAGATGAGGAAAGGTTAGGCTAACATGGTACTATTGCAGGAATAAGTAACATATTGCTCATTAAACATTTAAAAACAACAGTTGCTCGCTCTTTCTGCCAATATTTTGAGACTGTCAGTTTTACGGCTCCGTTTCTGTCTGTACAGCGGAATGCTTTATTCACGATTTGAGATTCAACATATTGGTGCTTCATACTGGGCCAAAACAGACTGGTTGCTTATATTCTTCCCCCAGCAAAAAACATTCTTGTACTTACCAGATTTTTTTTTATTTTTTTATCCTGAGCTTATTGAAGGAGCAGTTAACTTTTTCTTTATATATAAAAACACAGATTTTTATAGAGCTTTTCCTGCTGAATAAAACAATGTCACTCCCACTGCTGTCAGATGTTTTACTCAAAAAGTATAGCAGTTTAAATAATCAGGAAGTGAATTTACTGTGTTTACTTCCTGATAGTTTTGACTGACAGGAAGTGACTTTACTATGTTTACCTCCTGATAGTTCTAACTGACAGGAAGTGAATTTACTGTGTTTACTTCCTGATAGTTCTAACTGACAGGAAGTGACTCGGCAGTTTCTATCACATTCTATAGAGAACTGTAAGTCACTGACTTTTCTGACTTTCCTCTCCATTAGAATCTAACAGGAAATCTAATTAGAATTTGACCACTAGAGGGCACTGCTAATGTAAAAAAAACCATGGGCTTAAACTGTAATAACTCTGGAAATATAAATCTCTCGGCAGTGGGAATACCCTTATTTTACTCAATAGGAAAGTCCCTACAATATATATTTTTTCATAAAAAAAAGTTTACTGCTCCTTTAAGTAGAAAAACTCCAGTTTCTACTGAATCACATAATTGGGATGATATCTCATGGGGAACATAAAGTATTCTTGTCAACAAGTCTCCAGGAAATTGGCACATTAAAGTCTGCAGGAATAGCCTGCAGGGGTATTTTAATGCATGGGTTTACCTGGTTCCATGCAGCTTCTTTTTGGTTTCCCAACAGTCCTAATTTCACAGAAATGAACCAATTATATCCGTTGATCAGACGGGAAGCGAGACTGTTCTTGTTGCAGAACATGCCAACGTGACCACAAATATTAAAGGAATAGTAAAAAAATATTTCGTAGTGTTTATCGTCCTGAGTAAAATAAGGATTTTTAAGGTGCAGTATCTCAATGGCCTGAAATTGTACAGTGGCGCTGTTGCTACACCACCCTATGAAGTTTTATGGTCAACTGACCAGAGATGTCCAGAGGATGGTGTAGCAACAGCGCCACTGTAAAATTTCAGGCCACTGGGATATTGCACCTAAAAAAATTCAGGTTTGAGCCGCAATAACTTTTAAATAAAACAACTCTCAGCAGTGCAAGTAACCTATTTTTTGGTTCAGAATACTAAACCCTACAATATATATAAGGAAGAAGCCTGCCCGTCAGACTCAGATGAAGTAGGATTTCTTAATAATGCTGTACTTATGCTGGATAATAGTATTATTTCTAAGCTTATCGCTATATGAATAATTATCGGTGGGGGACTTTATTTTGGGTGATAGTTCTGCTTTAACTCATGCAGCTCATTCAGAATAAATTAGCCACTGAGTGATTAACCTGTGATCAGATGGGAAGACCCTGAGATCCTGCACCAGTTGAGCACCCTTTATCTAACGTGCATTTGGTTTGCATAGAATTCCTCCTCTTTTTTAGCATATGACCCTAAATATTGAAAAGCTTGCTGTTGCAATCACTATGTGGTCCTTATATATATATATATATATATATATACACATGTAAAATTAAAGCAGCACTCACTGGGCTTCTTGCATGTGAGAAAAAAATTTATTGGTCAAAAACGTTTCGGCCACATAATTTGGCCTTTCTCAAGACAGTGACAATGTGAACCAACAACCCTTTTAAACACTATTTGGCGCCAAGGTCGGCTTGGGATCGCCGGCGATGATGTCAGCACCCACACGTGACTAAGTGACAAACAGAAAGAATCCCCATTAAAATCATAGAATTAAAACATAAAAGACATATTTACATCAATGGCTACTTAGTGAGGAAAGCGCAGTAACTGTGTCAGCCTATGCTGTGCGCCTGGCAAATCATGTCACATGTACCCGGTGCGCCGATTAGAGAGGCTCATGGGAGCTGTATACTCCTTCATATGGCTTCACAATTCATTAGGATCAGACACTAGCGGACCAAATGTGTCACATGAAACCACATACAAGAAGCCCTGTGAGTGCTGCTTTAATTCTACATTCTATATAATAATTCGCTATATCTAGTGTAACGCCGCGTCATGCGCAGTAGGCACTGCTGCACATGCTGCAGTCATGCGCAGTAGAGACTGCCTGCGCCACGGCTGTTACAGAGCTGGGCGCTCCGAAGGAGCATCCAGATCTGTATCAGCCGTGGCGCGGGCAGTCTCTACTGTGCGTGACTGCCCCACGACCGGGTTGCAGTGGCACTGTGGCCCGTGTAATGGGCTGTTCAACTAGTGTGTATGATATTTGGCATAAGCATTAGCACCCAGGCATTGTATCATTAACTGTGAGTGCTTCCTACATACAAAAGTTTATATATATATATATATATATATATATATATATATATATATATACATATATATAAAAAAAATAAATTACCATAAAATCTCAGGTATAATACGCAGGTGTATATTATGCCCAAGATTTTAGGGGAAAACAAGAGTGCCTATGTATAATACACACCCTTGTTTTCCCCTTTACTAGACACAGAGAATGCTGCTGCTCTCTGATTGGTGCATGGGTAGATAGGTGTATGTACAACGCTAGGCCGAAGGAGGTTAAATGCATTATTAGATATGCCAAAGCACACTCAGAGGAGAAAACTGCCCACTCAATAAAAATGGGAGACAAAACATTTTTGATATATAAGTGAAATGAGAAAAACAAAATAAAGAATAGTTACAATAAAGACAAAAATGGAATACATATAAGTGAAGATAAAGATCTTGCTGACTGTCTCAATTAATATATGTTCAGTTTTTAAACAGAATGGTGAAGAGAAGGGACCTATGTTAGAAAAAAGAAACGGTGAGACATTGGAAGCAGGCTTGTTTAAAGAGGAGGAAGTTCTACTTCAACTCTCTAAAGTAAAAACAGATACGTTAATGGAACCAGATGGGATGCACTGCAAGTTATTAAAATAACTTACAGTCGTTCTGACAAAACCTTTAACAGAATTGTTTAATCAGTCACTAATGACAGGAGTAGTTTTAGAAGATTGGAAGTTAGCTAGTGTAGAACCGCTTCTCAAAAAGGTAGCAGGGAAGAGACTTGCGACTACAAACCAGTAAGTCTCGCATCAGCAGTGGAAAAAAATAACAGAAACCATGTTAAAGGAAAGACTTGCTAAATATATGAATGTAAATGGCTTGTAAGATCCTAAACATCATGAGTTTATAGCAGAGAGATATTGGCAAACTATCCACATAGATTTTTTTGGAGTGCATAACTAAAAAATTAGACTGGGGGACCAATAGATATAGGTTATATACAGGTCAGTAAGGCATTTGACAATGTCTCTCATAGAAGACTCATTAATAAATTGGAGTGTATACAAACATAGGTGAGTGGATAAAGCGATGGCTAAATGACAGTAGACAGAGTTTTGTAGTTTAATGGAGAATATTCAGAGGAAGGTCACGTTACTACTGGGGTACCTCAGAGATCTGTACTTGTGCCCGTTCTTTTTAATATTTTTATAAGTGATATTGCAAAATGTCTTCACAGTACAGCATGCCTTTTTGCAGATAATACAAAGAAATGTAACATGGGATATATTCCTGGGAGAATAAGCTAATTGGCAAAAGATTTAAGTGAATTAAAAGAATGGACAAGAGTTTGACAGCTGTAGTTTAGTTGATAAATGTAGTATAATGCACTTGGGACATAGAAATCCAAAGACAGAATATAGTATTAAGGATACTTGCTGTCAGTGACAAGAGATGAAAGAGCTTTGGGATTAATTATTTCTGCTGACTTAAAGGTAGGCAGGCAATGTAACAAAGCAGCGGGGAATGCATGCAAGGTGCTGGGTTGTGTAGCTAGAGGCATTAGTAGTAGAAAAAGGGAAGTAGTCATGTCACTCTACAGATCTCTGGTTAGACCTCACCTAGAGTATTGTGTACAGTACTGGAGACCTCATCTCCAGAAGGATATAGATACTCTAGAGTATTGTATACAGTACTGGAGACCCCATCTCCAGAAGGATATTGATTCTCTAGAGAAAATCCAGAGAAGGGTTACTAAAATGATGAATTGTTTACAGGATAATAATTATCATGATAGACTGAGCACGTATTGCTTGGATGAGATAAGAGAGAGAGAGAGGGGATATGATAGAAACATTAACCCTTTGAGTTCCAGAGGGGTGTGCAATGCATTGCAAAGCAATGTCTTGCATAGCCCTCTAGCACTCAAAAGATTAAAAAAGGGATTCAACAAAGTGCAGGAGAGAAGTACATTTCAAATCAGTAAAAATATTAGGACAAGAGGCCATAGTCTAAAACTGGAGGGACATGTAATGGAAGAAAACACATGTAATGTAATAGATGTAATGGAAGAAAGTTTTACTTCACTGAGAGGGTAGTAGAAAAGTGGAATAACCAACCAGCAGAAGTGGTAGAGGTTAGCACAGTGACGGAATGTAAGCATGCAAGGACCAAATGAGGTTTTCGTTGTGATCTGCCATTAATTTGCATGTCTTGAAGATCAGAGGCTTAGATATAATATAAGAAAGTTTTACATCACTGAGAGGGTGGTAGATAAGTGGAATAGCCTAGAAGCAGAAGTGGTATGGGTTAACACAGTGAGGGGATGTAAGAATGCATGGGATAGGCAGAAGTCTATGCTGAACATAAGACAAGACCAAGGGCCAATTAGGGTTTGAGGTTTTTACAGTAGGAAAAATGGGCAGATTAGATAGACCAAATGGTTCTTATCTGATGTAAAAATTCTGCATTTTTAAGTATCTAAATGACAGCTTTGCTGGTCTTTTTAGCTGCAAAATAGAAATTGTATATTAGCAAATAATTAAAATGATGACTCGAAATTCAATGTTATTCATGTCTGATGTTAAAAAAGATTTTGGTTGTAGCAATCAGTTATCCTTTAATGACTTTTTCTTCATCAATAAAAATATGAGAATATATCAAACATTAATAGAATTTCTTTTGTTTTCAGGATAGTATTTTTCTTAATGAATGCGTCTATCCGTTATTGATTCAAATATTTTCATAATGGAAAGAAGAATGGAAGAAATTTCCCCAGCACTTAGATTTGCTGCACAAATTGCTATTGATTTTCACTCCGAATTCGGGTGTCATTCTCTGAAACTCCTGTTTTGTAGATAAATGCAAATGGAAAAATGTTATACTTCATGGAAGATTGTATGGAGTAACAGAGGGTTATCCAATGCATTGTGACGCCATGTGTTGGATACCCGTCTGCCACTCAAAGGATTAACGGAACACTAATATCTCCTAATGGAAGAGGGAGGAATTCCCCAATAGACAGAGTAAGCAATTGCCTATTGCTCCACATATTGAGGGGTGGTGCCTTAGCTGAGTAAGCCACACCCACATTCAGAATTGTGGGTGTGGTCAGAACAATCTCATTGTCCCTGCCCCAGATTTATACCTCTTTACACGGAATTATTTAACCACTCGGATGTTTAAGAGATCACCAACTCATTGTGGAGCAATGCCTTGGAGAGCTCTCTAACAATCAAGGGGTTAAATCTGTTTTTGTTCTTGCTTGTTTTAGGCTAAGGGTTTTTCCTGTGCCAGGAAACAGTGGATGGGACTGGGGGTGGGGCATGAGAGGAATGGGGGGGGTGGCCATGGGAGGAGCAAAGGGCACTTAGAGTGCCTTGCCTAGGGGTGCCTGAGATATAAATCTGGCCCTGTATTAGCGGAAGTCTCAGAACCACAAACTCCTCCCAGTGAAATATTATTAGGAATATTCTAATAAACAGTTCTATGAAGAACTGTATGTCTCTGACTTTTCTGACTTTCCTCTCCATTAGAATCTAACAGAAAAATTAATTCGAATTTGACCACTAGAGGGCACTGCTAATGTAAAAAAAACCATGGGTTTAAACTGTAATAACTCCGGAAATATAAATCTCTCGGCAGTGGGAGTACCCTTATTTTACTCTATAGGAAAATCCCTACAATATATTTTTTTTTTTATAAAAAAAAGTTTACTGCTCCTTTAAAAACTTTAATCTCCCATTCCGACTTCAGCACCTGTAACAAGCTTATATAAGATTTGTAGAGCTGGCCCTACCTGAACCCTTTTCAACATATCAGACCTGAAATTGGTCAAGGGCGTACTGCCTCTGGCACCTTTGATTTCAGACACAATTATACATCAGTCTCTCATAGAAACTCCACTCCTTACCTATTACCGCCCTTTATTGGAACACATGGGAGATAACATTCCACATCTTTCTTGTACCTAATATGGAACTGCTTATGGAGATGCTGTAAGATATGCATACCTCCCAAGTGTCCCTCTTTAGGAGGGACAGTCCCTCTTTTAGACCTAAATCCCTCTGTCCCTCTTTCCCACCCTGTTGTCCCTCTTTTTAGGAGATCAGATTGTGTGGTGTGTATATAAGTGTATCACATTGCTCCACAGCAATAAAACTCATGTTATTGTTTGTTTAAAAGTCAGTATATGTGTTTATATATTAGTCTGTGTAAATAAAATACTTTGGTCTTGTTCTAAATCATTTATTAGGTTACACAAGGAGGTGACAATAGGTCATGAAATAGCTTAAAAATTCCTGGTAATGCCACGCCCACCAGAAACACCCCTTAAAACACAAGTGTCCCTCTTTGGCAATTTGAAATGTTGGGATGTATGGATATGAACTACTGTTTACTTCTCTGTGTATATACTCTCTCTATCTACATTCCTGTTTCTCACCGATGTATTATTTCTTGTGTATTTGTACTATTCCTGGAATTTTAATAACATTTTTATTCTAAATAATAAAGGAAAAAAAAACACTTCTCCAGTGTGATAAATGCTCCATTTTCTATGTTCCTCTATGGGACCTATACACTGACATGTCTATGCTCTTGGTGAATAGGCTATATAATATAACGGAGGAATTGGAGAATTTATCCCACTGCAGAAGTGTTTCCCTCCTTATCAGAATCTTCCTCCTTGTGTCAAGAAAGTTATTCTGTTGCATTCTATGTAAGAGGTGAGCCTCTGGCTACAGGCGTTCATAGAATGTTATGGTAAAAGCTTCATCACTTCCTGACAGTTTGAAAGGTTGTAACCTGAATAAAACAACTTGTTTTACTCAACAGGAAAAATCCTACAGTATATGGTTTTTAATAGTAAAGGTTTACTACCCTTTTAAACTCTTAAGTATAAGACAGGAATCAGCGCATTAAAAAGCAATGTATTGGATACCTCTCTCTCGAACTGAAAAGGTTAGGGTATAGCAGTGTAAGTCTAAAAGGAGATGTACTCTGAGAAAAACAAGGATAGTGTGTGATTTTTAAGGTAAAAATGGGGTGTTGGAGAGGAAAATGATCTCCTCTTCCCAGGACACCAGACAACAGGCAGGAGGCTGTAAGGGAAGCCTCTGAGGAGCTCATGAAATAATTAACTCCTGTCATCAACCTCTCCTCTGCCTGGATGTCTCAGACTATGAATAGAGCCTTCAGGATGAAATAACTTTTTATTAACACATCTCATAGCAGTGGTAGCACACTGCAAAATAAATAAATACATAAATAAATAATATATATACTGTATATATATATATATATATATATATATATATATATATATGTGTGTGTGAAACTTTCACCTTAATTCAACTTTGCATATTTCAAAACTGCATTAAAAACTACCTATGTGTCATGTTAACCAAAAGTCCAGCAGATGAATAGCCTAGGAGATATTCACACTTTTTGTTTCTGGGCAAAGTGAAAGTGAACATTTCCTGATACTGCACAGAGCTTAATTAGCATATGGAATGTCATTGAAACCTTCACTAGCATATGGCATGTCACTGAAAAGGCTTCATTAGCATATGGAAGTGTCACTGATACCACACGGGTACCACAATTAGCATATATTAGCATGTGAAAAATGTGTGAATATCTCCTGAATTGTACATTTGTTGGCCTTTTGGGTAACATGACACATAGGCAGTTTTTAATGCGGCTTTCAAATATACAAACTTGAGTTAAAGTGAAAGTACCATTACTACTGAGGTTGAGAAAATCTGCTATTAAAGATAACTGTCCCTGAAGGAACGTGTCTCTTAACCCTTTGAGTGCCAGAGGGGTACGCAAAACATTGCCCTGGCACTCAAAGGGTTAATGTGTTTAATCCCTTGTATTCTGCAGGCATCGCTAGTCAATTGCTTTACAGTATTTTGAAAGCTTCTCTAGGCTTAACAGGCAGACTTACTTAGGCAGGAGTCCTTGGTTTATCAGGTCAGTATATTTAGTTATATCCCCTTTTGCACTTTTGCATTATACCTGCACTTGTCTTTAATTACTGATATTTGTGTTAATCTAATTTAAATTCACATCCAGGGGAGGGCTGGCCTGGGAGGCAGGGGGGGCAATTGCCTCCTGGGCCGGTCATATGTCTGGGCTGGTAGGCCACTGCTCCTCACTAAATCTCCCAATTGCCTCTGTAAATGTAGCTACACTAGTGATAACATAGAGCTTACAATTGAAATGGAGCTACTCTAGTGATAACACAGAGCTTACAATTGAAATGGAGCTACACAAACGACACCACAAAGGAACAATCCAAATGGAGCTACACTAGTACATAACCCATTCCCTTGTAAGCTCTATAGTATAACTAGTGTAGCATTACTTATATTGTAAGTAGGGTGACCACATTTCCGTTCTGCCATTCCGGGACATGTGGTCACCCTACCATAAAGCCTCTTCATCTCCACATTGCCCCTTGATGCCCTACCTTGAGTCCCTGGTGGTATAGCGGTGTGGAAAGTGCTCTGTGCCTCCTCCGGCACAGAGCTGAAGCTCCCGCGCGCTGTGCTCAGTAATGCAGAGCGCTGGGAGATGATGTCATCTCCCAGCGCTCTGTATTACTAGAGCGCTTGCCTCCAGGAGATCAGCTGGATTGCCGCCCTGGATGTCAGCCTGCAAACGGTGTGTCACATCATGGACGCCGCGAGGGAGCGCTGATTTATGCTACCAATCGCTCCCTCGCGGTGTCCATGATGTGACACACCTCTTGCAGGCTGACATCCAGGGCGGCATATATAAAAAAAAACCACAACAAACACTGGGTCCCCTCTGCCCCCCCTGGTGACGCCACAGAGAGTGACTGTTTGTGCTGCTGTGTGGGTGGCTTGGCTTCATTCCGGGACACTTCATTGTCCCGGTGGGAGATGACCCGGGACGCGGGACATAGGTTTGAAATAAGGGACAGTCCCGGACATTCCGGGACCCGTGGTCACCCTAATTGTAAGCTTTGTAGGAGCGCACTAGTGTAGCCTCGTTTCAGCTGTAAGCTATGTGGTATCAGTTGCCTTACATCACAACATTCATGCCAATTTTAAAATTAACACAAGGGGGTGGGCTGGGACAGTGGGCTTGAGCGATATAGAAATGGGCCACTTGACTGAATTTGCCCCCTGGGCCACAAGTTGCCAGCCCTCCCCTGTTCACATCTCCTCACAAAAGACAATAGGATTACGTAATCTGAATGAAAAATTCCATAAGGAAACATCTCCAGAACTCTTATTTTTAGCAGGATGTAAACTGAAAATGGCAACCAATCGATTACAACAGAGATCCGATGCACAACAAAAGTAATTTGATACATTGTGCTGCTGTAGTAGGAAACAACTTCTTAGATTGCGAGGATCAGTGACACAGGGAAAGGGAGATCACTTAATCTCGAATAGTGTTTGAACTACAAATCTATAAGTAACTATATAGCACAACATGTTAATAAAAAGTAAATAATACTCAGAACTACAGTTTTATTGAGGTATTACTATCCCTTTAAGAGACTATTATCTCTTACAAGTATCGTTCCATTTGAACCCCTTCAAGACAACAGGGGAGTGTACTGCTTTGCAAATCAAACATCATTACATGTAACTAGAAGAACAATATACTGTTTCATGGGACCAACACAGTAATGAACCATTAAATGTGACCAGCAGTGCAACATATCATTATTTAAGACCAGTAGGACAATGTACCATTACACAAGACCAGTAGGACAATGCACTATTGCATGAAAATAGCAGAACAGTAAATCAGTACATACCACCAGCAGTGCAATGCACCATTATACTCCACCAGCAGTGCAATATACCATTATACTGCACCAGCAGTGCAATATACCATTATGTAAGACCAGTAGGTCAATACCCCATTACACCAGACCAGCAGGACAATGCACCATTACATGAAAACTGCAGGACAGAGATCAATATATACCACCAGTATTGTAATACGCTGTCACAAAAGACCAGCCGTGCAACACTCCAATACGTGTTGCCACCAGAAGGAAAATATACAATTATATGCCACCAGCAAGTGAATACAAATTTATTTCCCCAACAGAGTATTGCACCATTATGTGTCGCCAGTAGAGCAATACACCATTACCTGCTACCAGCAGAGCAATACACCATACATGCAATCAGCAAAACAATACTTAGATTGTAAGCTCTATGGGGCAGAATCATCCTATCCAAATATATGTTCACCTGGTGTTCACCTTATGATTTTCTATACAACAACTGAATTACTGCACTTATTTTACCCCTTCTATACAAAATGTAAACTGTAAAGTGATAATTACACCTGTTGGCTCTACATAAATAAAAATATACATATATTAAATTTCATCAACTGTGCATTACACCATTACATTCCACCAGATCAATACATCTACATGTGACCAGCAGAGCAATACACATTCCATGCCATCAGCAGGGAAGTACACCATTACATCCCCCCAGAAGGGCAATACATCTCCATTTAACCAGCAGAACAATATACATTACATGCCATCAGCAGGGAAGTACACCATTACATCCCCCAGAAGGGCAATACATCTACATGTAACCAGCAGAGCAATATACATTACATGCCATCAGCAGGGAGGTACATCATTACATCCCCCCAGAAGGGCAATACATCTACATGTAACCAGCACAGCAAGATACATTACATGTCATCAGCAGAACAATATACATTACATGCCACCAGCAGAGAGGTACACCATTACATTCCACCAGAAGGGCAATACATCTACATGTAACCAGCACAGCAAGATACATTACATGTCATCAGCAGAACAATATACATTACATGCCATCAGCAGGGAAGTACACCATTATATCCCCCCAGAAGGGCAATACATCTACATGTAACCAGCAGAGCAATATACATTACATGCCATCAGCAGAGCAATATACATTACATGCCATCAGCAGAGCAATATACATTACATGCTATCAGCAGGGAAGTACAACATTACATTCCACCAGAAGGGCAATACATCTACATTTAACCAGCAGAGCAATATACATTACATGCCATCAGCAGAACTATATACATTAAATGCCACCAGAAGAGCAATATATCTATATGTAACCAGCAGAGCAATATACATTACATGCCATCAGCAGGGAAGTACACCATTACATTCCACCAGAACAGCAATACATCTACATGTAACAAGCACAGCAATATACATTACATGCTATCAGCAGAACAATATATATTAAATGCCATCAGCAGAACAAAACACTATTACATAACACCAGCAAAGCATTGCACCATTAAAGAATGTCATGACATTGCATCTGTGTTTTCAGAACACACACACGCACACACACACACACACACACACACACAGGCGTGTGAAGATCAGGGCTGTAAAGGCATCAGTGTTTTATGTGTGTACGTACCCAACAGTATTATCTTTTGAACCAGAACTGTACAAGTTCTTAACCGGGAGGACTTTGATAAATGACCCAATAAAGGTTTCCTTTTTATAGATCAATAACAACAAATCAATAACTTTAATGGAAAAAAGCTTGTTTAATGTAAAAAAAAAAAAAATCTTCAAAAACTACCGACTGTTTACACACAGGGGCATTGAAAAATATTAGAAATTTAGCTAATACGGCTACTTAAAAGTTATGCCTCTGGTGTTTCTCTTGCCTTCAGAGACAAGAAAGAGGAGCGTTCTGAATTGCAAAATGTGTTTGCCACAGATACAATTTTTATCAGTCTGGGTTATGGAGTAGCTTCCGACTGAGTCTCCGAACATGTGCAGAGATGCGCCTTTTACAAATGAGTGTGGTTTCCTACTGCAAGCTGTTATGCATTAATGATTTATCTAGCAAACAGACGACTTGGAGATGAGCGTGTCTGCACCTCCAGCTTGCTGTGTTTGGGCTGGAGTCTCTGTTCTTGACTGTAAACAGCGTAAAATATTTTTTCTAGAAAAAAAAGACTCGTTGTGATAATATTTATTTTAAAGGAGCAGTTCAACACTATTTTGACATTGCATATTAAAGGGATAGTAATACTTCGTTTTATCTTTATTTTATTGTGTAGGCATTAAAAAAAACACAAAGAACGATATAAGTCTTATCTGTCAAACCTTTATGGTTTGAGAGATAATCACAAGCAAAGTTTCCCCTTCACTGACCAAAACGGTCAGGTCTGCCATCTAGCTGTCAGATTTGGAATCCGGTCTGCAGATCAACCGGTGGCTCTTTAGCAGAGCCGAGATCACAGGATATAAAAATAACTATTTCATTGGAAGGGTCTAAAAAGAGTGCTTGCAAACCAGGCACACTTTGTAGACTATTTGAATGAAGTAGTTCTACTTAACTCTCTCAATCTCGGCTCTGCTGTAGAGCCACGACCGGATTCCAAATCTGACAGCTAGATGGCAGACTTGACCGTTTTGGTAAGTGAGGGGAAACTTTGCTTGTGAATATCTCTTAAACCATAAAGGTCTGAGAGATAAGACTTATATTATTCTTCGTGTTTTTTAATGCCTACAAAATAAAATAAAGATAAAACGAATTATTACTATCCCTTTAAGCAAGAGCTAATTGGTTAAATCCTGCACGTTTTATTATAATTATTTATTTACGATTCTCTATTTATTTATTTGTTTTACTCTTTTATTGCCCCCCACCCCCCGACAGGGAGTTTTCTGTGGGGGACTGAGAAATCAGAGAGAGGGTAATGAGGCTAATGAGACCGCTCCAGCTTACAGGCAGAAAGTCTCTGTCATTGGAGGAGGCTGGATAGAGGGAGGGGAGAAGAGGAAGAGTGACAGACTGTGTGGTACAGAGATAGTAACCGCAGTCTGTCTGGAAGTAGGGAACAAGATAATGTTTACACGTTGGATTTTGGCCAAATGACGGTTTTAAAAAGGAAATTTATACAGTATTCCATTTACTCGCTATATAACCTAACTTTTAAGATAAACTTGTATTGGGGTGATAGATCCCTTTTAAGGGTTAAGATTACCATGTCCAATGGACAGTGTGTGAGGTCATGTGGAACTGCCAGCGTCTGCCATCTCTTCCTCCATGCACATGACATCAATGGTGTATTGATGATGTCATCTCTTGAGCGGACGAACAAGTACAACGTTCACAGAGGACTTTTGGGTTTCAGTTTAGGTAAGTGAGAGGTTATTATTAGGTGTTACTTCTTCTTTAAAGGGGACCGATCACCTGTATTAAAGTTGCTTTGATCTGAATGCTCCTGAGCATTGAATCTGTACTCCTTTTATTTTTTTTAAATATAATGCGGTATTCATCACGGTATTTGTTTTTAAAGTTCGGCTGGTGACATCACATTAGGACAGGCAGTGGGTCAACTCTGCCCCGCAGCCTGTAAATCTTCCTCTGTCCCCTCCCGAAGTAGCGCCTCACCTCCTCCAATGACGGAGGATTCCTCCATATAAACTAGAGTGGTCTCATTGGCAAGAGATACGCTCCAGCTGATACAGAGAAATCCTCTGTCATTGGAGGAGGTGAGAACGAGGTGCTACTTGAGGAGGACAACAGACGAATACTTACAGTCTGCAGTATAGAGTTGACCTGTAGCCTGTCCTAAAGTGACGTAACGAGCTGAACTTTAAAAGCCAGTATCTTGGTGAATATCGCATTATACCTCATAGCACCGGTCACAATCTCAGACAGGAAGTGGAGGCCGGATTTACATCCTAGGCACCCTTAGCTCCACCCATGGCCACACCACCACACCTCACTCTATAACAAGGAAGGACAAAAAACTGCAACTCTTCCGCTGCTAGTGAGATCTACAGCTCATTGCTCCATAATGCACTGAGATGTCTCCAGCATACAAAGGGGTTAAACGATAGCCTAAAAATGGTTATAAAACTGGTACAGGGGCATTTACATTGCTCTGGACACACCCACAATTAAGAATGTAGGTGTGTCCAGCACAGTTGATGCTCCCCTCCAAATTTGAAGCCTACTCTGCCTATTGGGTAGAGTTGCCAACCAGCTGGTATTAAATTGGCTTCTGTCCAATGTTAAGTCTATGGAGGGAATGCCATGGCTGGTATTTTTTGAAGAAAAGGTGGCAACCCTACTATTGGGAAATCCGGTCCTCAGCATAAGTGTAGCAACGGCATAACCAAGGCATATTTGAGGCTAATCACAATGAAAGGATGGGGAAGACAGCTTAGTGTTTACAACAAGATATATTCACATTAACCCCTTAAGGACAGGCCGCATGAGAACATGGCCAGCACTTAAAGTGACTATACCTATTTGTTATAGAGATTTTCCTGCTGAGTAAAACAAGGACACTCCCACCACTATCAGTTGTTTTATTCAAAATGTATAAAAGTTCAAATAACTAGGAAGTGAATTACTGTGTTTACTTCCCAATAGGTCTAACTGACAGGAAGCAAATTTACTGTGTTTACTTCCTGACAGGTCTAACTGACAGGAAGTGAATTTACTGTGTTTACTTCCTGATAGTTCTGACAGGAAGTGAATTTACTGTGTTTACTTCCTGATAGTTCTAACTGACAAGAAGTGACTCAGCAGTTTCTATCACATTCTATGGACAACTGTATATCACTGACTTTCCTCTCCATTAGAATGTAACAGAATAACTAATCGGAATTTGACCACTAGAGGGAACTGCTAAATGTAAAAAAACACAGGTTTAAACAGTAATAATATATAAAATAATATAAAAATATACACCTAATCTCAGCAGTGGGCGTACCTATATTTTACTCAACAGGAAACGCCATACAATATCATTTTTTTCATTTAAAAAGTTTATTGCTCCTTTAAGGACCAGGTAGAATTTGTTTTTGTTTTTTTACTCGACCATCGCTGGTCCTTTAGGGGAGTTTTCCCATGACGGTCCTGGCACGCCTTGGGTTCTTAAGGGGTTAAATTCACCACAATATCACCAAACAGGACTCTTATAGAACTTTAGTGTATCTCATTAGTATATCAGTCTCAATTTGTCAATTAATTAATACTACACACGTAGAGTGATCAGTATTCAAATGGCAAATGCATTAACCCTTTGAGCGCCAGAGGGGTCCGCAACGCATTGCTTTGCAATGCGTTGCGTACCCCTCTGGCGCTCAAAGGGTTAGATGTGTAAAAATGACACAATAAATGGAATCAGAATGGTTTTTATTATTTTTACAGTTGCCTGTCATTTTCCTGTAGTTTTTTGTTAATATTTTTCAATATCACTGGAATAGAATATCAGCACGGCAAACAATTTAATTTGTCTGTCTGATAGGGAGAGGAGATCAAAAAAACACAGCTTGATTAAAAAGCTGATAGCCATTTCTCGGAGGTGAGACATTATGTGAGAAGACAAATTAAGTTTAATCTGCTGAAGGAGAGATGAATTTGCCGTAGCACAAGCGACCAGCAAGAGGGACTTAACTCTTTGAGTGCTGCGTGTGTTTGGGCGTGTGTGCTGTTTATTGTCATATCCATATTGTAAGAAACAAACAAAATAGAGATTTAACCCTTTGAGTGCCAGAGCGGTATGCAACGCATTGTTCTGGAGAGCCACAGTTTGCATAGATCTCGATTAGACAGATTGACAGACTGGTCTGCTGAATAATGGAGTTATGCCAAGGTAAGCCCTTCTGTTAACTGTTTGAGTGCCACACATTGCAAAGCAATGCATTGGGCATCCCAGTGGCGTGCAAAGGGTTAAACAAGTTTAGAGCTACTCGTACCTTTTAGGGTTAGATCTCACGGTGAATTTATAGCAACGTCTTGAGAGCAAAAATAAAAAAAAATGTATTGGTTTTGTATCATTGTACCTTAGGATGCTTTTCACATCTGAGATAGATAGATCAATAGATAGCTAAACAGGGAGATAGATTGGTTTAACCTTTTGAGTGCCAGAGGGGTATTTAACACATTGCAAAGCACTCAGATGGTTAATACATACATATACACACACCCACAGACATATATACACCCACACAACTAAGGCCCTTCAATAACAATTTGAACAGAGGCTGTGGCTCATGGCCAAAATAATTGCCCTCCCCTGATCTCTCTCTGTCTCACTCTCGATAGCTGCACGCGATACAATCATTTTGGAAAGCAGGCGGCTTCACTCACAGCTTGATAGATACATGTATCTCTGCCCACCTTATATATTCTTCCAGTGGATATCACCGTTCAACTCGTCTCGTGGCCACTGTAACTCTTTTTTACTGCTGATTTCTATTTTTTGTAGTCCTGATCAATCTTTGACAAACTTGCACACGCTCCATCTTCCTGCTCTCAGACCCACCATTCCAAGAAAACTCATTTCTCAGCGACACATTTTATTGCCCTCTCCATCACAGGCTTCAGCTGTACTAATATAGACACAGGGAATGTGCAGCAGATAAGGGCACTGACTCTGTCCTAATCTCAGAACCTTGAAGATCCACTACACCCTAGGAAGAAGTGAGGTTTAAGGCCATATGTTCAATGAAGAGGTGGAGGAATTCTCAGTCGCACCAACTGCTGCATAGAGAACAAAAACAAAAAAATCCTCAAATCCTCATTTATTTTAAATAGGTATTTAACCCCCTCCATCTAGAAATGTCTCCAATGCTAGAATTCAAGGGGTTAAAATCTCAATTTAAATCAAAGGGGGTTTGTCTATCTGCCCTGTAGTGCACTTGGCTTGCCCCCAGAATGTATCTATCTTGAGCACACGGTTCCAAATTTGTTTAACAGGTTGTATTTTTAACTCCTTAATGACTGACAGTCCATGGGAACTTGTACCCTTAAGGCGACGGTACTTGTGAGCAATCACGTGCATGGATCACCAAAAGACAGGCCGAACCTGACTGCTCCGGTCTTGGAGCAGACCGTTTTGGACTCCTCTAGTGATCACAGCATGGACGCAGGAGCACTGAGATCACAAACGCCATGACCTGCTAGAACCAGCACCCTCCTTACCTCAAGGACACTCATGACGGTCCTGGCACACCGCTGGAGCACAACTAGGGTGACCACATTTCCGTTCTGCTATTCCGGGACATGTGGTCACCCTACTCCTCTTCATCTCCACATTGCCCCTTGATGCCCTACCTTGAGTCCCTGGTGGTCTAGCGGTGTGAAAAGTGCTCTGTGCCTCCTCCGGCACAGAGCTGAAGCTCCCGCGCGCTGTGCTCAGTAATGCAGAGCGCTGGGAGATGATGTCATCTCCCAGCGCTCTGTATTACTAGAGCGCTTGCCTCCAGGAGATCAGCTGGATTGCCGCCCTGGATGTCAGCCTGCAAACGGTGTGTCACATCATGGACGCCGTGAGGGAGCGCTGATTTATGCTACCAAGCGCTCCCTCGCGGCGTCCATGATGTGACACACCGCTTGCAGGCTGACATCCAGGGCGGCATATATAAAAAAAAAACAAAAAAAAAACAAACACTGGGAGGTCACTGAGAGAGTGACTGTTTGTGCTGCTGTGTGGGTGGCTCGGCTTCATTCCGGGACACTTCATTGTCCCGGTGGGAGATGACCCGGGACGCGGGACATAGGCTTAAAATAAGGGACAGTCCCGGACATTCCGGGACCCGTGGTCACCCTAAGCACAACAGCTTAAAGGGATAGTAAGATTTCACAATAAAAGCAGCTTCAATTAATCTTCATAGTATTTGGGCCATGGAGAACAATGAAAACCCTGCCCCCCTTGACAAGTTTTTCAGGTTTTTTCCTTATCTTAATTGAAGATTGTCCCTCTCTGTGATCCATCAGGACAGTCTTGCTGCTCTGAGGTGAGCAGTGTTATATCAGTAAAAGGGGCGGGAGGGGAATACTTTATCATCCATTTACTCTTGAACTACAACTCTAACAGTACTGAAATAACACTCTCCATGGCTGAAATACTATGATGATTAATTGGAGCTGCTTTTATTTTGAAACATTACTATCCCTTTAACCCCTTAAGGACCCTTGACGTACCAGGACCGTCACGGTCCTTGAAATACTCAAGGACCGATGACGGTCATAGTACGTCACGTACTTTTTACTTACAGCGCTCTACCGGAAGCGCTGTAAGTAAAAATAGGGCCTGAAATTGACCGCTCCAAGATCAGAGTGATCTCTATCAGGCCCCATAATGATGCGCCGATACCTGACCTTTGCATGCAATGCGTTGCACACCCCTCTGGCTCGCAAAGGGTTAAAGTTCTGCTATACTCTCCTCATTACTTCTGCCGGTCTCTGTGATCTGCAGTGCTGAGTGACTTCACTTAGCACGTCTGGGAGAAGGATCAACATCTTTGTCCACCCCACTGATGCTTGGAGTCAGTGAATTTGAAGACAACAGACTTCAATGAAGGGGACAGAAATCTCCTAGAACTGGAGTGAATTGCAGATATTACCCGGGCCTGCAGATCATTAAGACTTTCGGAGTGATTGGGGAGATAATAGAAGATTTTGAATCTATGGTAACTTGATTCCCATATGTATCAAGTGACATCCTATAGAAAGTTACCTGACAGGTATGGGAATCTAGTTCCCTTAGTTAAAAAGCCTGCCATGCTCTCTTCATCCCCCCTGGAAATATCTGTGATGTGTGGGGAGGGAAGACATCAACAATTAACTAGGAGAAGAAGCAGCCTCTTTATCCTTTCCATTGAGGCTTCTTTTTGGTGAATTTGCTGACAGTGGGCTTCAGTAGAGGGGACTTAAAGGGATAGTAATACTTCGTTTTATCTTTATTTTATTTTGTAGGCATTAAAAAAACATGAAGAACGATATAAGTCTTATCTCTCAAACCTTTATGGTTTAAGAGATATTCACAAGCAAAGTTTCCCCTCCCGCCCCTTTTACCTAGTGTAAGCCATCTCTTCTCAGATGTGGAATCCAGTCTATAGACCAGACAGATAACAGCAAGGGACAATCTTCTTCCTATGAGAACAATGAAAGCCCTGCCCCCCTTGACAAGTTTTTCAGGTTTTTCCCTTATCTTAATTGAAGATTGTCCCTCTCTGCAGTCTACCTGGGCACCTCCCTTCTGATCTGCCTGAACAGGGGTGGGATACTTTGCTTGTGAATATCTCTTAAACCATAAAAGTTTGAGAGATAAGACTTATATCGTTCTTCATGTTTTTTTAATGCCTACAAAATAAAATAAAGATAAAACGAAGTATTACTATCCCTTTAAAGTTCCTAGATGTGTGGAATGATCTCACTCTACCCTGCATATCCATGAGATCTGCAGGAGGAAAGGGGAAATAATGGCAGCATTTTAACCTATGGGAACTTGATTCCCATATCGCTCGAGTATCATGTTGTAGGAGGATAATTGTCAGCTATGGGATTAGAATTCCCATAACTTAAAAATCTTCCATACTATCTCATTCCATCTGCATGCCTCCATGATCTGTGGGGCTCGGTGACATCAATAACACAGTGCCTTGAGGAGAAGAAGCAACATTTCCATCCTTTCCACTGAAGCTTTGTGTCAGTGAATTTGCTGACAATGGGCTTCAATAGAAAGGACATCAACTTCTCAGAAGTGCAGAGTGAATTGCGGGTATCACCTTGCCCTGCAGATCACCGAGACCTGCAGGAGGAATGGAAGTGATTTAACCTATAAAAAGTTGATGCTTATACCTGTCCGATAACATCTCTTGAATTTAAGATGTAAAATGCCTCATTTAAGTCAATGGAAGTTTGATGAAGTTTATTTGTGGTTCAGTTGGTATGTGAATTGTATCACATTCTTAGTATATTAGTCCTTCTGTGCACATGGGTAATGTTGTGTGTACACAGACTGGATCTGTTCTTATGCTGATGAAAGAGTGTGTTTTACAGATGAATATGCAGTGGCGTAACAATAGGGGTCGCACCTGCAACTGACCCTACCACTCCAGGGGCCCGGTCGCCCCCTGCGACCCCCCTCCCTAAGCCACTGAGCAGCAAGCAGCTGAGGACGAGATCTGTGCAGGCTCTGTCAGCACTGTAGTAATAATGCAGAGCGCTGGGAGATGACATCATCTCCCAGCGCTCTGCATTACTGAAGGACCGCGCGGGAGCTTCGGCTAAAGATGTCTGTGCAGTAGACCTCTCCTGCCATGCTAGCCGCTGGACCACCAGGGAGGTAGGAGATGGGCACAGAGGGGTGTCATCACAGCAGTGGAGGCAATGTGGTGATTGGGGGCAATTGCGGAGGCAATCAGGGGCAATTGTGGCAATGTTGAGGCAATTGTGGTAATATGGCGGCAATTGGGGGCAATGTGGTGGCAACTAGGAACAATATGGAGGCAACTATGGCAAGGTGGGGGCAATTGTGGTGCAATTGGGGGCAATGTGGGGGCAGCTGTGGCAATTGTGACAATTTGGGGGCAATGAGGAGACAATTGTGGCTATTAGGGGTGACGTGGGGGCAATTGTGGCAATTGGGGGGCGCAATGTGTGTGTGGGGGGGTCATGGCAATTTTTGCACCAGGGATCAGTCACTTCTAGTTATGCCTCTGAGAATATGATATCCTTACCGGTATGAGAGAATGATAGAACTACGCAATATCTCTTTAATCTTGGCATATCATTATTTGGTTCTTAGAATAAAAAGGAAACTATTTCTGATGAAGTTCAAATAAACAACAACTGTTTGTAGAACTTAGAGTTGGGTTCAATTATTTCTATGCCTACTTCAGATGAAGGACAGTTTATTAAGAATACACTGACATCTTCTCTTCTCTTCTGCCCCTCAAAGGATTAATACAATCATTAGGTTTACTTTGTGCTGTCAGCACGCGTTCTAGAGAAGACAGGAACATTACTAATATTGTGTAGAAAGGGGTGCGTTGAGCCTCAGATATGTTGAACCTTTTTTTTTTAAAATTTTCCTTCTTTGCAGAAAAATGCATTTCTAATTCTCAGAACGCGTAGAGAAAGCAATCAGCTAAAGCAGAAAAATGTACATTTTTCATGTCGGGGGGGATGATGTAATAAGCAGAACTGGAAGAATTCTGAGGCCAACTAACAATTATTTATATGTAACATCCCTAAAATATAATCCTAAACTTGCTTTTTAACCCATTTGTAAAAAAAAGACAGGGATGCCTGCTCCCCACAGCACATGTAATACTAGATATCTGGCAACAGAAAATAAATGCTAAAGTTTTACAGATGCTAGCATGGAGTACTGGGTATTTGTTTTTTTATATAACCCCAGTTAATTTTTAGTTTTTAATTATTTTTTTTATAAAGTTGACCAGCAGGTGGTGCTGTATCTTTAGTCCCAAAGGAGAATTTCTGTTATTGGCAGTAAAGCTTTCCAAACACTAAAGCAAAGAGGCTGTTAATAACATCTGTTTTTTCTTTACCTCCTGAAGAAGAGGCTTAAGCTGTCTTGAAGGTTTGCATCCTAGTGCCACTTAGTTAGCCAATAAAGGTATCACTTTTACTCTGCAATCTCCTGCAATCCATTATTAATATGATTTAAGATGTCTTAACAGGGTAGGAAGGAGGAGAGGTGGGCGGGAAGTATGCAGAACAGCGTAGGAACGAGGGAAAGTGGGAGGAACAGGGTAGGAAGGAGGATAAGTGGTCGGGAAGTATGCAGAACAGTGTAAGAAGGAGGAGAAGTGGGAGGAAGAGGGTAGGAAGGAGGAGAAGTGGGTGGGAAGTGAGAGGAACAGGGTATGGAGGAGAAGTGGTCTGGAAGTATGCAGAACAGTGTAAGAAGGAGGAGAAGTGGGAGGAAGAGGGTAGGAAGGAGGAGAAGTGGGTGGGAAGTGAGAGGAACAGGGTATGAAGGAGGAGAAGTGGGTGGGAAGTGAGAGGAACAGGGTATGGAGGAGAAGTGGTCTGGAAGTATGCAGAACAGTGTAGGAAGGAGGGGAAGTGGGAGGAACAGGGTATGAAGGAGGAGAAGTGGTAGGGAAGTAAGCAGAACAGTGTAGGAAGGAGGAGAAGTGGGAGGGAAGTGGGAGGAACAGGGTAGGAAGGAGGAAAAGTGGGAGGGAAGTGGAAGGAACAGGGTATGAAAGAGGAGAAGTGAGTGGGGAGTATGCAGAACAGTGTAAGAAGGAGGGGAAGTGGGAGGAAAGTGGGAGGAACAGGGTATGAAGGAGGATAAGTGGTCAGGAAGTATGCAGAACAGTGTAGGAAGGAGGATAAGTGGGAGGAAAGTGGGAGGAACAGGGTAGGAAGGAGGAGAAGTGGGTGGGAAGTGAGAGGAATATGGTATGAAAGAGGAGAAGTGGGCGGGAAGTATGCAGAACAGTGTAGGAAGGAGGGGAAGTGGGAGGAACAGTGTAGGAAGGAGGGGAAGTGGGAGGAACAGGGTAGGAAGAATGATAAGTGGTCAGGAAATATGCAGAACAGTGTAGGAAGGAGGAGAAGTGGGTGGGAAGTATGCAGAACAGTGTAGGAAGGAGGAGAAGTGGGAGAGAAGTAGGAGGAACAGGGTGAGAAAGAGAAGAAACTCAACACCACATGAGAATCAGCCTCTGTTCCCGGAGACCCAGTAATTCAGTCTGAAAACCAGAGTCGATCTGGAGAGTTCCCAGTTATGATCAGGTATCCATCCAAACACACAGTATCCAGTGCTTAAAGGGATAGTAATACTTTGTTTTATCTGTACTTTATTTTGTAGGCATTAAAAAAACATGAAGAACGATATAAGTCTTATCTCTCAAACCTTTATGGTTTGAGAGATATTCACAACCAAAGTTTCCCTCTCCCGCCCCATTTATCTAGTGTAAGCCATCTCTTCTCAGATGTGGAATCCAGTCCATAGACCAGACAGATAACAGCAGGGGACAATCTTCTTCCTATGAGAACAATGAAAGCCCTGCCCCCCTTGACAAGTTTTTCAGGTTTTTCCCTTATCTTAATTGAAGATTGTTCATCTCTGCAGTCTACCTGGGCACCTCCCTTCTGATCTGGCTGAGCAGTGTTACATCAATAAAAGGGCGGGAGGGGAAACTTTGCTTGTGAATATCTCTTAAACCATAAAGGTTTGAGAGATAAGACTTATATCGTTCTTCATGTTTTTTTAATGCCTACAAAATAAAATAAAGATAAAACGAAGTATTACTATCCCTTTAAAACTGTCTATATAACCACCTAACCGCTACATTTATTGTGTCCCCATTATACTGAATTAAACTGTAAAGTGCTGAGTACACCTCTTGGCAGTTTAAAAATATACAAACATAAATAATACATCATTTTCTACAGTTGGAGTTAAATAGTAACCTGTAAATAGCCCTGCAGCATATTTACAGAAGTGGATCTTGCATGAAAAAAACAAAGATAAGAAATAAATCTGTAGATCTGTAGACAGTTCACAATACATGGATCCGCTTGTTCGGTGAGTAGAGAGGTGACTGTGATCATGTTTGCTGTCTGATCTGCACAGTCACCGGCTTCCAGACATTTGTTGAATCTGTCCTGTCGTTTCCATTAAATGTCATGAGCTTTGAGGTTGCGCTGACCTGTCTGTTTTAGATGCTAATATTTTGGGATTTTTTTTTTTTTTTCTTTTAACAGAACGGTTATAACGAACACAAGAGTGCACTATAACCATCTGAGTGCCCTAGAGGTATCCAATGCATTGCAACGCAATGCGCTGGATACCACTCTGGCACTCAAAGGGTTAACGGAGTTTTAAATTTCAGTTTTGCTCACAAAACGAATTAGTAACCCCAGCACAGTAAAACAAGCTTAGTTTCCTTAACCCCTTAACGATTGGCGCGGCACGGTCAGTTAAGGACCACGGAGCATTTTTTTTTTCTTTATTCCGCTTCCGGACTCCTCGAACAGCGTGCAGCCGCGGGGGGAGCTCGGAATTCCATGACGTTCATGGTACATCATCAGTCGTTCAGTCAGATCGACCCTTGACGTACTATGACCGTCAAGGGTCGTTAAGGGGTTAAAGGGGATCTATTGCCCCTTTACAACTTTGCCTAAATCGTTTTTTTATATATTGTATATAATGAAAAGTGTATAAATTAAAAAAAAGAAAAAAAAAATACGTTTGGCAAAATTAAAAGAATACAGCACTGTACTTACTTCCGGGCAGACTGCGGATAGCTGATCTGTACCGCAATCCACGCTCTGCCTCCACTCCCCTCCCTCTATCCAGCCTCCTCCGATGACTGAGGCTTTCTGTCTGTAAGCTGGACAGCTCTCATTGGCAGAGATCGATTTCTAGCCAATGAGAACGCTCCAGCTTACAGACAGACAGCCTCCATCATCCATCAGTCTCCATCTACTGCACATGATTGCACTGCGTTAGTGAGGCGATGCAAGATGGCATCGCCCAGAGCAGTGATGTAGCAGCCTCTTAACTCTTTGAGTGCCAGAGGGGTACGCAATGCATTGCATTGCGTACCCCTCTGGCACTCATTGGGTTAACATTACCCAGACCTTGTCCCATGTACACCGGCTTTTACACTAGTACTCAATATTTTGATTTGCAATGAAAGACTCGGATGGAAAAATGTCAACCGTGTTTGAGCAATCGTGAATTATTAATTTAAAACTTTTAAAATAATTTGATAAATAGACTGGCCTGAGCCAGTGGTACAGGACTCGATTAAGGATGCCAACCTTATCGTGTCATTGTTTTCTCTTCGGCCCATGACCCTCATGAAAATTTAGACAGGGTAACTGAGCACCGACATGTTACGTAAGGTCACAACAAGAGAGATGGTTTCTGGTTATCCAGAAAGAATCCTGACATAGTTTTCCCTCTATCAGATCAGGGGCTGCATTCTATTACAGGAGATAAATGTTAATACCCCTTTTATCAAAAATGTTCCCATTGAAGTCTATGGGGAAACCTGGAGATAAAAGCAGAGATAAAATTAGCACCGGCAATAGAATCCAGCCCCAGATGCTAATGCACAAAAAACGGGAGCAAGTTTTAAACAAACTAACCAAAATATAGGACACATATTTGCCATTCATTTACAGGAGCAGTAAACTTTTTATGAAAAAATATATATTGTAGGGATTTTCCTATTGAGTAAAATAAGGGTACTCCCACTGCTGAGAGATTTATATTTCCAGAGTTATTACAGTTTAAACCCATGTTTTTTTACATTAGCAGTGCCCTCTAGTGGTCAAATTCTAATTACTTTTTCAATTAGATTCTAATGGAGAGGAAAGTCAGAGACATACAGTTCTCTATAGAATGTGATAGAAACTGCTGATTCATTTCCTGTCAGTTAGAACTATCAGGAAGTAAACACAGTAAATTCACTTCCTGTCAGTTAGAACTATCAGGAAGTAAACACAGTAAATTCACTTCCTGGTTATTTGAACTGCTATAAATGTTGAATAAAAATCTGACAGCAGTGGGAGTGACCTTGTTTTATTCAGCAGGAAATGCTCTATAAAGTATGTTTTTTCATAAAAAATGTTTACTGCTCCTTTAAGTAAGAATTGTTTATTCTTTAGCTGGAGGGTTGGTTGGCAGATACCATGATCTGCCATTTCCACAGAAAGCTGCAACAGCTTTTGGGTACAGAATTATATAAAAAAAAATATACTGATATTTTTTGAAGCCCGTCTTGGAAATTCTATGGCCTACATTACACTGAAGTTGAAAAGTGTTAGCAATGGATGTATCTAACAGAATCCCATGCAAGTTTTTGGAAAAAGATTATGATAAAACATTGATAAAGGTGCCTGTGTGACTATGGTTTTGCTGGAGAAGATACATGTGGATCGGCCATTACCATACCTTCCAACATTTCAAATGGCTGAAGAGGGACACTTTTATTTTAGGCGGTGTGGCTGCTGGGAGGAGCTTTACTGAGAATTTTGAGGTTATTTCATGACATATTGACACCTCTTTGTGTAACTGAATAAATTATTTAGAACAAGACCAAAATATTTTATTTACACAAACCCTATGGACAGCTCTGGTCAGCTGACCATAAACCTCCATAGGATGGTGTAGCAACAGTGCTAATGTACAATTTCAGGCCACTGTGTTACTGCACATAAAATATAAAAATTATTTGAGGGGTAATAACTTTTCAATAAAACACATTTCAGCAGTAGACGGACCCTTGTTTTACTCGGTATCCTTTTAAAAGGTCAAGTGACCACATAACATGTTCACCGTGTAGCCACAATAAAAATGGCGACATGAGAATCTCGCACTGCATGACAGTGCGAGATTGTCATGTTGCCTACTTAAAGGTTGCCTACATGATAATATGTAATGGAATTGTAGAATATACCGCCCGCTATTAATTGTTTCCCTTCTTCCCCCTGTTCATTGCTTCCTCTTCCCCTGTAGATCGCTTCTCTCCCTACCTCTGTTAATTCAGTTTATTCCTCCTCCTCCTGTTAATCGTTTCCCAAGCTCCCCACCAGTGTGTTCTGATACCTCCAACAGTCTCCATCAGGAGAATCTCGTGTTCCAGGAGGCAGGGCAGTGTGAAACACCCGATTCTCCAGATGAATGTGAATGACCATCCAACCCAAACAAGTTGACTTTGAGCTCGCAATTGGTTCCCCACCACTTCCTGGAACACCCGACTCTCCAGATGAAAACCGTTGGTGGTATCAGAACACACTGGTGGGGGAAAAGATTAAAGGGGATCTTTCACCCCTACAAAACTTAGGCTTATTGGGTAGAGTATATATCGATAATCTTGAAAACGTTATTTAATTTAAAAAAAAAAACACTATTTGGGTTAAAATTATTGCTTACACAGTGTCCTGCACCCTACCTCCACATAAAGGACTCTTGCCTCAGTTTGCCACACTGCCTCTGCTCCCTTCCCACTACCCAATCTCTTCCGATGACAGAGGCTTCTGTCTGTAAGCTGGAGCGATCTCATTGGAGGAGGTCAATACCTAGCCAAAGAGACCGCTCCAGCTTACAGACAGAAGCCTCCGTCATCGGAGGAGGCTGGATAGTGGGAAGGGAGCAGAGGCAGAGTGGCAAGACCAGTGTATGCGGAAGCAGGGTGCAGGGCACTCTATAAGCAATAATTTTAGCCCAAGTAGCGTTTTTTTTTTTTAAAATAAATAACGTTTTCAGCTTTATCGATATATACTCTACCTAATAAGCCTAACTTTTATAGGGGCGAGAGATCCCCTTTAACAGGAGGAGGAGGAATACAAAAAATAAACGGAGGGAGGGAGAGATGCAATCTACAGGGGAAGAGATAGCAATGAACAGGGGGAAGGAGGGAAACAATTAACAGCGAGTGGGAAGCGATGAAAGGAGGGAGAGAGCAATAATCTGGGAAAGAAGGAAGCAATAAAGTGCCCATTTCTAGGTCCAATTCTGTTTTTACATTTACATTTTTTACATCCGCAGTATATTCTACAACTATGTTACATATTATCATGTAGGCGACCTTTAAGTAGGTGATATGACAATCTTGTGCTGTCACGCAGTGCGAGATTCTCATGTCGCCATTTTTACTGTGGCGACATGGTGAACATGTGATGTGGTTGCACGGTCTTTCACGTACGACCTTTTAAAAGTAAACTGTTTTACTCAGGGAGATAAGCCCTACAACATATTTATTGTTTACATTTTAATTATTACTATCCCTTTAAATTAATAAGGATTTTCCTTTTCTATGTCTGCCCTTTGGAGCAGTTAGCTTGCCCTGAACTGCTTAAAGGGATAGTAATACTTAAAATGTAAAAAAAAATGTATTTTGTAAGGTTTATCCCTCTGAGTAAAACAAGGGTACTCCCAATGATGAAAGACTTGATTTTTTAGGTGCAGTATCACAGTGGCCTGATATTGTACAGAGGCGCTGTTGCTACACCAGCCTATGGAAAGCACTTTTCAGTTGACCATAAATCTCTATAAGATGGTGTAGCAACAGCGCCACTGTACACTTTCAGGCCATTATGATACTGCACCTAAAAATATCAACTTGAGCTGTCAGAACTTTTGAATACAACACCTCTCAGCAGTGGGAGTACCCTTGTTTTACTCAGGGGGATAAACCCTACAACATATATATTTTTTTACATTTTAAGTATTACTTTCCCTTTAATACCTTAAAGGGGTAGTAATACTTCTTTTATCTTTATTTTATTTTGTAGGCGTTAAAAAAACATGAAGAACGATATAAGTCTTATCTCTCAAACTTTATGGTTTGAGAGATATTCACAAGCAAAGTTTCCCCTCACTGACCAAAATGGTCAAGTCTGCCATCTAGCTGTCAGATTTGGAATCCGGTCTGCGGACCGGCCGTGGCTCTACAGCAGAGCCGAGATTGCGAGATATAAGAAGAACTACTTCATTCGAATAGGCTACAAAGTGTGCCTGGTTTGCAAGCACACTTTTTAGAACCTTCCAATGAAATAGTTATTTTTATATCTCGAGATCTCAGTTCTGCTGAAGAGCCACCAGTTGATCTGCGGACCGGATTCCAAATCTGACAGCTAGATGGCAGACTTGACTGTTTTGGTCAGCGAGGGGGAAACTTTGTTTGTGAATATCTCTCAAACCATAAAGGTTTGGGAAATAAGATTTATATCATTCTTCATGTTTTTTTAATGCCTACAAAATAAAATAAAGATAAAACAAAGTATTACTATCTCTTTAACTCCACTGTCTTTAGCTGATGTTACAAATCTCCTTCTGTCCCGGGCGAACGATTCCTTCGTCCTCCATTCCACAGGTCTCCACACTAGAGAAGGGACGAGGCCATAGTTATTATGGAAATTATATTTTCTGCCACAGTGGGCCGTTACTGTTCAATCAGCGTGTGTGAGAAAGAGGCTGCTGTGTAAGGTTATATAATCAGGTGCTTGAGGGGGAATCCATTTTTTTCTGCAGTGGAATTATGAAAAGTGTATGGTAATTGCAGAGGGTTAAAGCGCACTCAGAATAAGAATTGAGGCGCAACAGAAAGAAAAATTAGTTTAACAAAAAAAACAACTAAATAAACAAAAGGCCATTCCTGTAGACTTCTATTCTATTCTACGGCTGGAGAACAATTCGGTGTTGGCTAGCTTAGGATGATGGGAAATGCAGTCTAACAGCTGCAGGATGTAAACGTCCGCTCGACAGAACCGTATAACGGACAAAATATCTTATGATATAGGGTGCAACCTGCTCTTGTTACAACAGTTAAAGGGATAGTAACACTAAATATTTAAAAATATATATAGTGTAGGGTACTCCCCGTTCTGAGTAGTGTTTTGTCTAAAAGTTATTGCAGTCCGAACTTGAATTTTTATGTGCATTATCTCAATAGCCTGAAATATTACAGTGGCTCTGTTGCTACACCATCCTATGGACGGCTCTGGTGTGGCAACAGCGTCACTTTAAATTGTCAGACACTTGAGATAGGGCACTTAATCAATATATAATATTTGGTATAGGAGGAATGCAAGAAATGTTCTCAGTTGCTATTTACAATGCACTTTTGATGTAAAAAGATTCGCTCCAAAATATTTTTGATTTGCACATGTTTTTTATGATTTACTGAATGTTTTAGGTTTTTTAAGTCAATGCATTTCAGAAAGCGGACCTAGCTAAAATATCTGCCATTCTGTGAGAGGATTAGTGATTGCATCTAATTCAGCAAAGCAGTTAGCACTCATTTTCATACTTTAGCTAACTATGCTGTTATTTTAAAGAGATAGTAATACTTCGTTTTATCTTTATTTTATTTTGTAGGCATTAAAAAAAACATGAAGAACGATATAAGTCTTATCTCTCAAACCTTTATGGTTTGAGAGATATTCACAAGCAAAGTTTCCCCTCCCGCCCCTTTTAGCTAGTGTAAGCCATCTCTTCTCAGATGTGGAATGCAGTCCATAGACCAGACAGATAACAGCAGGGGACAATCTTCTTCCTATGAGAACAATGAAAGCCCTTCCCCTTTGACAAGTTTTTCAGGTTTTTCCCTTATCTTAATTGAAGATTGTTCCTCTCTGCAATCTACCTGGGCACCTCCATTCTGCTCTGGCTGAGCAGTGTTACATCAGTAAAAGGGGCGGGAGGGGGATACTTTGTCATTGAATTACTCTTGAACTACAACTCTAACAGAAATGAAATAACACTCTCCAAAGTCCAAATACTACGATGATTAATTGGAGCTGCTTTTTATTATGAAACATTACCATCCCTTTAAGAGCATGGGCTATTCAGCATCAAGTTGTTAGTATGTTTCTTGGAAAAGCCAGTAGCACACACATTTATGGCATTCAAAAAATAGGTAATGCTCCACTTTCTTGCATTCCGTCAGATAAGTCAATCCTTCGTGGATCGGTTCCCCAAAATTAATTAGAATTTGTATTGGATGCTATGTGTACAGATAGATACATTATTCTTTATGGTAGGACTCAGGATGATAAACTAAAACCAATAAAGCTTTTGTAAGTCGTGAAGTCAGGGGGTGGAGTTTGTGGTGTGGGACCCCGGCAGCTAAGACTCAAGTCTTCCTCCATGGAGATTATATTCAGTACAATTTAAAGATTAGCTCTGGTTAACCAATCCACATAGAAATGATTCATGGCCAACATGATTGTCTGTCAAGATTGAAATGAGAGGGTAGAAATCAGACCTGGCAACTTTCTGGATCTACCCCAGATACTCTGATTTTCAGTCTGAATTACCGGGTCTCCGGTGATAAAGGCTGATTCTCCGATGATTGGGAGTTTATTCTCCTTTATACCCTGTTCCTCCCACTTCTCCTAATTCCCACCCTTTTTCTCCCACTTCCCTCCCTCTTCTTCTCCTTCCCACCCTTTTTCTCCCACTTTCTTTTCACTTCTCTTCCTTCCCACCCTGTTGCCCCCACATCCCACCCACTTCTCCTCCTTCTCACCCTGTTCCTCCTACTTCCTGCCCACTTCTCCTCCTTCTCACCATGTTCCTCCCACTTCCTGCCCACTTCTCCTCCTTCCTACTCTGTTCCTCCCACTTCTCCTCCTTCCTACTCTGTTCCTCCCACTTCTCCTCCTTCTCACCCTGTTCCTCCCACTTCCCTCCCACTTCTCCTTCCCACCCTGTTTCTCCCACTTCCCACCCTCTTCTTCTCCTTCCCACCCTGTTTGTCTCACTTTCCTCCCATTTCTCCTCCTTCCCACCCTGTTGCCTCCACATCCCACCCACTTTTCCTTCTTCCCACTCTGTTCCTCCCACTTCTCCTCCTTCCCATCCTGTTCCTCCCACTTCTCCTCCTTCCCACTCTGTTCCTCCCACTTCCTGCCCACTTTTCCTTCTTTTCACCCACTTCTCTTTCCCACTCTGTTCCTCCCACTTCCTTTGCATATCTTCTTCTTCCCACCCTGTTCCTTCCACTTCTCCTCCTTTCCGCCCTGTTCTGCCTACTTAGTGACCACTTTTCCTCTTTCCCACCGACTTCTCTTTCCCACCCTGTTCCTCCCACTTCCCTCGCACATCTCCTCCATCTCATCCTGTTCCACCCACTTCTCCTCCTTCCACCCTGTTCTTCCAGCTTCCTGCCAACTTCTCCTCCTTCCCACCCTGTTCCTCCCACTTCCCACCCACTTCTTACCATGTTACTTCCACTTCCTGCTCACTTATCCTCCTTCCCACCCTGTTCCTCCCACTTCTCCTCCTTCCACCCTGTTCTTCCAGCTTCCTGCTCACTTCTCCTCCTTCCCACCCTGTTCCTCCCACTTCCCACCCACTTCTCACCATGTTACTTCCACTTCCTGCTCACTTCTCCTCCTTCCCACCCTGTTCCTCCCACTTCCCACCCACTTCTCACCATGTTACTTCCACTTCCTGCTCACTTCTCCTCCTTCCCACCCTGTTCTGCACATTTCCTGCCCTCTATTTCAGTAAAGATGATTAGCCCCACCTATCCGATTAAGCTCCACCCACTTTATAAGGAGAATTGCATCTTTTACATCTCCCTGGCAGCACTTAAGCCCTCTCCAGGGGGCTTATGATGAGGAAGCTCCCAGATATGGTAGGTTTTATTATTATTATTAGGAAGTGAAAATGTCCCTCTGAACAGGAAAACAAGAGCTCTATAATGCTTATGTGAACTGCATGCAAAGTTCTTTCTAACCAGAATATAATTTATTGTTCACAAACCTAAATACACCCAAAGATTTAGAAAATCTATAATATTTTTAGGCTGATTTACTATGAAGAACAAGGACAATTATATGAGCAAAATATAACTTTACTAGTTGAACAGCCCGTTACACGGGCCACAGTGCCAGTGCCACCCGGTGGAGACTGTCCACGCCGTGGCTGATGCAGAGCTGCGGCGCGGGCAGTCTCTACTGCGCATGTTGCGGCGTTACACACGAATTAGCAAATTATTATATAGGATACAAAAAAAAAAATCCTATTGATTCAAATGGTGCTTTAACCCATTAAGGACCCATAACGTCTGCACCCCGTTCGGGGACTCCTGAATTCATTTCCGTGGTCCTTAACTGCAGGTGGTGCATTTGGTCGTAAAGGGGTTACATTTTAACCCATTGAATACTAGAGAGATCTCCAATGCATTGTTTTGCAATGCAATGGAGACCTTTCTAGTATTTCAAGGAGTTGAAGGCCCCATTTAGAGCAACTGAGAATTTTCGTAATGTCTATTCATCCCCTATGGAGCAGTCGGTTTGCTCTAAAATGTCTCTAATTCTACTTCATATATCTGCCTCGCCAGGGGAGGACTGGCAACTTGTGGCCCAGGGGGCAAATACATTGTGGCCCATTTCTATTATCATTGGAGCCCACTGTTCCAGCCCACACAGTTTTATTAATTTTAAAATTGGCATTAATGGTGTGATGTAAGTCACGTGATACCACAGAGCTTACAGCTGAAATGGGGCTACACTAGTGCGCCACTACAAAGCTTACAATTTAAGTAAAGCTTACCTAGAGACAGGGCTTAAAAGTTGAAGTCCTTTGCTACTAGCTAGACCTGAAAAGTTACTCGCCACTGCAATACATAACATACCAACCAGGGCTGAATTTCTACTCGCCAGGGCTAAATTTTCACTCCCCATTGGCTAGTGGCGAGTGGAAATTTTGAGCCCTGCCTAGAGATCCTATAGAGCTTACAAGGGAAATGGTTTAGGCTACTAGTTTAGCTCCATTTGGATTGTACCTCTGTGGTATGATTAATATAGCACCATTTCAATTGTAAGCTCTGTGGTATCACTAGTGTAGCTCCATTTACAGCATCAGTCGGGCATACCTCCCAACATTTCAAATTGCTAAAGAGGGACACTTGTGTTTTAAGGGGTGTTTCTGGGGGTGTGGCTGGTAGGCGGGACATTACCAATAATTTTTAGCCTATTTCTTGACCTACTGACACCTCCTTGTGTAACCTAATAAATGAATTATAACATGACCAATGTATTTTATTTACACAGACTAATTTATAAACACACATACTGACCTTTAAACAAGCAATAATGTGAGTTTTATTGCTGTGGAGCAATGTGATACACTTATATACACACACCACACAGTCTGATCTCCTAAACACAGGGACACCAGGGTGATACACTTATATACATACCACACAGTCTGATCTCCTAAACACAGGGACATCAGGGTGATACACTTATATACACACCACACAGTCTGATCTCCTAAACACAGGGACACCAGGGTGATACATTTACATACACACCACACAGTCTGATCTCCTAAACACAGGGACACCAGGGTGATACACTTCTATACACACCACACAGTCTGATCTCCTAAACACAGGGACAACAGGGTGATACACTTCTATACACACCACACAGTCTGATCTCCTAAACACAGGGACACCAGGGTGATACACTTATATACATACCACACAGTCTGATCTCCTAAACACAGGGACATCAGGGTGATACACTTATATACACACCACACAGTCTGATCTCCTAAACACAGGGACACCAGGGTGATACACTTATATACACACCACGCAATCTGATATCCTAAAAAGAGAGACATCAGGATGGGAAAGAGGGACAGAGGGATTTGGGTCTAAAAGAGGGACTGTCCCTCCTAAAGAGGGACACTTGGTAGGCATGGTCGGGAGATTTAGTGAGGTGCAGTGGCCCACCAGCCCAGACATATGACTAGCCCAGGGGGTAATTGCCCCCCTGCCCCCCAGACCAGCCCTCCCCTGTGCCTCGCTAAGAGACAGCCATAGAGGACAGAATCATAGAGGATGAGACTGCACCTGGATTCTGAATTTAGTTACAGACTGAAAGAAAGAAGGAAAAAAACTCAGTTGGAATTTAATTTTAGATGACAAGAGAAAGCGGGCTGCACTGAGATATAATAGCAGAGAACATCACTGGTATCTGAATGGCACATTATATGCAGACACGCAGAGCGCCAGCTGAGAGGCGATACAATATCAGCGGAGAACATTAAGAATCAGAACGGACACTAGATCAATCTCTTTGCGGCGTTTCAAGTTCTCAACACATTAGTTTATGTCATAACCTGCTCCATTCTCTCTAAGGCATACATACTCAGTGTCTGTGCACTGAACTTTCCCCACTCTTACAAGTAGACAAATGTATAAACTTCAGAATAGCTGAATCAGAACTTCAGATTATATTATTTATATACATATACCTTGGAGAACCAAAGGTTGTCTGCCTCTGGACTGGATAGACAGACAGTCCATCTGTTAAAGGGATAGTAATACTTACATTTAACTACAATTTATTTTGTAGCCCTTAAAAAAAAAGCAAATTAAATGAGGCCAGGAGCATCTCTCAAACCTTTATGGTTTGAGAGATATCCGCTTTCAATGTTACCTCTCCTCTGATGTCAGAGCTCTAGCTGACTGCAGGAGAATCCGTTCCCTGAACAAGCAGAGGCTCTTCAGCAGAGCCGAGATCACGTTATTGAAGAAGAAATCCTTCACTGAAACGGTCTTCTATGGGTGCTTGCAAGGCCCAGAAAATGTTAGCCTGCCCATCTAAAAAAAAAAGTATGTTTCGGTGCCCTCCCTTGGCTGGCTATTTTTTAATGTAGCACAGAGATGCCTGTTTCTCTCTCCACCTCCGCTCCTTCAATCCTGGACCAGGATTGAAGGAGCGGAGGGGTAGAGAGAAACGGGTATCACTGTGCTACATTAAAAAATAGCCAGCCATGGGAGGGCACCGAAACGTACTCACTGGGAGAGACAGACGTGCAGAGGGAAGCACTGGTCAATATTTATTCTTGAGAGAGAGAGAGACGTGCACTGGGAAGAGTAAGTGGAAGGGGGGTCAAAAGGGGATAAAGAGTCAGACGGGGGAAGAAAGTGTCAAAGGGGGGATCAACAGTCAAGAGGGGGAGAGAGTCAGACGGGGGGAGAGAGAGAGTCAAAGGGGGGGATCAACAGTCAAGAGGGGGAGAGAGTCAAAGGGGGGGAGAGTCACATATAGAGAACATACACTCTGACACACTGATACACATATAGAGAAGCACAAACATATACTTACACACTGATATCCTTACAGAGACTCACACACACTGACACACATATACATACAGGGAACACACACTGACACACTTATATACATATAGGGAACACACACTGACACACTTATATACATATAGGGAAAACACACTGACACTTAAATACATATAGAGAACACATACTGACACACACATACACATATAGAGAACACACACTAATTGACACTTACACACATATAGGGAACACACAAACACACTGACACTTAAACACATACAGGGCGGGGTATAAAGGGGTGGGACACAAGGGGTGGAGTCAAGGGGCAGCAAAATTAGGTTTTGCCTAGGGTGGCAAAAATCCTTGCACTAGCCCTGGTCAGGAGAGGGGGAACTTTGAAAGCGGATATCTCTCAACCCATAAAGGTTTGAGAGATGCCATTGGGATCATTTAATTTGGCTTTTTAAGGGCTACAAGATGAATTATAGTTAAATGTAAGTATTACTATCCCTTTATACAAATTTAGAGTAAATTATATATTTAAAGGCTTTGTAACGCTTAGGGCGAGATGCTCAGAAAGTGGTAGTAAGTGAAATTGTCTGTAATCAGAATAAAAAAGTTGTTACACCACGGTCCATCAATCATCAATTTTTGCATCCAATTTCGCCATCTCGGTCAAAGGGAAAAAGTAATCTTAAAAAGTGGGTGTGGTTTAATCTACTTTCATATTGTAAGGTATTTAAAAAAAATATTTGTTTCAATGTCTCTTTTTCATCTGATTAACGTCATTTTCTCCCGACAAAATAAAAATGGTCGAAACTTGGAGAAGACAAATTAAAGTATCAAGAATCAACTTGGCATTTCAAAGACAAAAATGTCTTTGTTTCTTTGAAAATTTTTGTTTCAAAGACAAAATGAAAGACAATTTTAACATCGTATTTAAGGGCAATGTTCATCAAGATCTTCTTTCCGTCATTTCTAATTCTTTAGACACATTTTCAAACGTGACGGATTTACATCTGAAAATATTGTCCTTCTTTTACCACTAACTCACGATACGACAATTTTTTTTATTATGACGACTTTTTGAACATCTCACCCTTAGTGTGTAAACCATATTTATTGTAGGGCTTATACTCCTGAGTAAAATAATGGAACTCCCACTGCTGAGAGGTGTTTTAATCAAAAGTTACTACAGCTCAAACTTGAATTTAGGTGCAGTATCACAGTGGCCTGAAATTGTACAGTGTCGCTGTTGCTACACCATACTGTCCAGACCAGAGCTGTCCTTAAGACTCTGTAGCAACAGCGCCACTGTACAATTTCAGGCCATTGAGAAATTGCACCTAAAAACATTCAAGTGTGAATTGTAATAACTTTTGAATAAAACACCGGTAAGCAGTGGGGGTACCCTTGTTTTACTCAGGAGTAGACTCCCATTAATATATATGTTTTTACACTTTAAGTGTTACTATCCCTTTAAAGCAGAACAAACGTTTCTTTATAATAATCTCCGCTTACCTTACTAGGACCAAAAGAATCCTAATGGTCACTATGAATTTGCCCTTTTTCCTTTGTTCAAATTATTGTTATTTATTTGTTATCATTGCTATTATAATTCATTTGTAAAGCCCCAGCAGATAATACAACATTGTACAGTAAGGCAGTGATTCTCAATCAGGGTGCCGTGGCACTTTGGTGTGCCATGGACATCATCTTAGGGTGCCCCATGTTCTCTATGAAGACTGACAAAAATGGACTTTTGAATAAAGATTTATTGAAATTATTATGCACAATAGATTTAGTTTTGTTATTATGATTATAAAACCTACTAATAACTGTATATTTATGTATTGTACCCTTCTTATGCCCTTAATAAAGTACATTAAATATGTTAGGGATGCCCCAAATGTTATAGATTATGTGCTAGGGGCACCCCAAACCAAAAAAGATTGAGAACCACTGCAGTAAGGGAACTTGTTACAAAATCAAAAGGAACATGATACATACAAAAAGTGGAGGAGACCCGGTGCACAAGAGCTTACAATCTGAACTTCAGTCAGTCCTGATGTCAGGAGGTGGACATGAAGGTCACTGGTAGATTTTTTTTATTTTTTCAAATTGAATCAGGCAGCATGCATGAGCTTTCTTTACCCTTAAAAGGGATAGTAACGTTTGACAATAAAAGCAGCTCCAGTTAAAGGGATAGTAATGTTTCATAATAAAAGCAGCTCTAATTAATCATCATAGTATTTGGACTTTGGAGAGTGTTATTTCAATTCTGTCAGAGTTGTAGTTCAAGAGTAATTGAATGACAAAGTATCCCCCTCCTGCCCCTTTTACTGATGTAACACTGCTCAGCCAGATCAGAAGGGAGGTGCCCAGGTAGACTGCAGAGAGGGACAATCTTCAATTAAGATAAGGGAAAAACCTGAAAAACTTGTCAAGGGGGGCAGGGCTTTCATTGTTCTCATAGGAATAAGAGTGTCCCCTTCTGTTATCTGTCTGGTCTATGGACTGGATTCCACATCTGAGAAGAGATGGCTTACACTAGGTAAAAGGGGCAGGAGGGGAAACTTTACTTGTGAATATCTCTCAAACCACAAAGGTTTGAGAGATAAGACTTATAGCATTCTTCATGTTTTTTTAATGCCTACAAAATATAATAAAGTTAAAACAAAGTATTATTATCCCATTAATCTTCATAGTATTTGGGCCATGGAGAGTGTTATTTCAATACTGTCAGAGTTGTAGTACAAGAGTAATTAAATGATAAATTATCCCCTCCCACTCCTTTTACTGATGTAACACTGCTCACCTCAGAGCAGCAAGACTGTCCAGATGGATCACAGAGAGGGACAATCTTCAATTAAGATCAGGGAAAAACATGAAAAACCTGTCAAGGGGGGCAGGGTTTTCATTGTTCTCACAGTAAGAAGATTGTCTTAAAATTGTTCTTAAAGGAATAGTAATGTTTCACAAAAACAGCAGCTCCAGTTCATCTTCATAGTATTTGAGCCACAGAGAGTGTTATTTCAATACTGTCAGAGTTGTCGTTCAAGAGTAATTGAATTATAAATTAAATTTCTACTCCGCCCCAAGTGTGCCAAATATATTTTACTACATCATTGATGAGAATAGCTAAAATAGATAATTCATCTCAGTCAAGCATAAAAAATAAAGTTGCATTTTGTAAAAGTTTTAACCTTTTGAGTGTCAGAGAGGTATCCAGTGCATTGCAATGCATTGGACGCCTTTCCGGCACTCATAGGTTTAAGATACCTTTTGCCCCAGACTTGCCCACTGTCATCTACTTGGTATGGTCTTGGCATAATCTCAATACTGTCAGCATACATAAAACATATGTATAAAATGTCCCAATGGTGAAATGTTGTTTTTAGACGATAGATCACAATTTTATAATATCAGGAAAATGTTCAGAACCTTTGCAATAAACTAGATTTATTAGATTCCGCTATTAGCTAACTGAGTGGCCCTAGGATACAGGCCTTAATGACAAGTTTTGACTCTTCTTCGGGCATAATAACAATTAAGATTCAGTCTAATTATGAAGGAAAGGTCACTCAAGTTAGCCAATAAAGGTATCGTTTCTACGAATCTCCTGATTTTTCTGTGGCTAACACGGTACCAGCCTTTACCCAGATTAGACTTCCAACACAGTGTAGGTTATCTTACTAAAGTGTACTTTCTGATTGGCCTCTGATTGCTCAGTACTTGGCAGCAATATGTTATTGATTGATTGATTGATTGATTGATTGATTTAGTGGCAGCCTCTTCTACAACACTATTGTTCCAATTCAATAAGCTAAAGGGGCACAATTCAGTATCACACTAACTGCCCTTTAGAGGATATACATAAAATATCCCTAAAGCCTCATCAATTTAATTAGGACTTTTCAACCCCTTGAATGCAAAACAGGTGTTCCTAGCATTCAAGAGGTAAAAAGCTCCATTTAGATGAATTGCAACTCCGTAGCGAAAATGCAAGTAGGGCAGAGGGGTCCTGACCAAGCTGGGGCCAGGAAGAGGAAGTGAGGTGTGCAGGAGTTACTGACTGCATGTTGTTGTGGTCCTGCAGCCATACTGTGTAGTGCAGTGGCACAGTGAGAAGTTTCTCCTTCTTGCCCACCAGCTTGGAGTAATTGGGACTTGTCTTTGATTGGGTCCAAGGGGCACTAGTCTGTAGGGTGTTGGTGTTGTGTTGGAACTGCCTGGTTGCAGTAAGGTAGACTCGATGTCACAGTGTGATGGGGTGACTGATGGATGAAGCATGGACTTTGCGGTGTTTGGTACAGATTTAAAATCCTTAGGCATGGGTCTAAGTAGTCAGGGGGTACGACTGTTGGGCTATGGGACGAACAGGACTGTCCCAGGTCACATGGCGCAAGAAGCGGTGCCTCACTTCCCCCTGACTGGGATAATGTGGACAATAATACTGAATGGTATAAAGAAAATAGATAGTCATGGAAGCCTGTTCCAACCTTCCCCCACCCAAAGTAAGAGGCAGATGACTATCAGCTAAGGTCGATGGTTTTATGGAGGGAACAGCTATTCACTGGGAATAGAATGTATACAGGGTTTTTGTTTGTGCTAACGCCCCTCTGCCCCGGAGATTTCTACAGGATGTGATTAGAGCCTTGTGTCCACTGCCCCCCAAGCCTTTTTCTCTGAACTGTATTAAAATGCTGTGTTTGTTGAAAATAAAGCAGTTTGTGATTTACCAAGAAGGAGCTTGTTTGTCTCTCCCTGAAGTATCCAGGTATATGGCTGTTTGTATAGAGCAGTTACTCATAGAGAAATGCCAGGGGACTAGATAGATAGAATATCCTATAATAACCGGAGCTATCAGTGCAGTATATCCTGCATTGCTGGTGGATACACGACTCAAAGTACTAGTTCTTAGTGCTTAGTATAGCGGTTTGCTGTGCAGGTTAGCAAATGAAATCCATGGACGATAAATTGCTTGAACCGCAATAACTTCCGTGGCAGAGACACCAGGGCCGTATCGTCACAGGCTACAATTTGCCACAGCCAAATAGTTAGGGGTTGGATGGTGGCATGGCCCTCAGTCAAGTAGCGTTAACAAGAGTGGCAAAAAAATTGGGAAGTGCTAGTCAGGTAATGGTGTACTAGCGAGATCTAGGATGTTATTTATTTGGTTTTGTAAATAATAATAAGTTAAAGTGTTAATGTTTTGTTATGTTTATAATAAAATGCTGTGGCCTTTTCAACTCATTCTTGGGGTATGATCGTAAGGTGGGGTCTGGGGATAACTTGGTAATGCATGCAACAGAGGATTTGGGGAATATTTATTTATTCCTTATGGTGCATTTGATTTTCACCATAATTATTCCACTTTTTCAAAGACAATTTGGGGGAGATTCACTAAGCGGTGATAAAGAGGTGATAAAGTGGTGATGACTTCTCCAGTTTATCACTTCTCTAGTTCCTGTGTTATTCTATGGAGCCTATTCACTAAGATCTCTAAAGTTGAAGAAATCTTAGTGCACTGTCTCCACAGACTAACATAGGAACTGGAGAAGTGATATCACTGGAGAAGTCATCTCTACTTTATCACCTCTTTATCGGCACTTAGTGAATCTCCCCCATTGTGTATTAGAAAACAGTGGTGTAACAATAGGAGTCGCACCTGCGACTGGGCCCGTCACTCCAGGGACCTGGTCGCCCTCTGCGACCCCACCGACTGGCTCCCGCAACAGTCTGATACCTGATCTCCCCCTGGCACTCTAGTAATGCAGAGCACTGGAAGATGACATCATCTCCCAGCGCTCGACATTATGAGAGGACCGCGCATGAGCTCCATCTGCATAGGGGCCTGTGTGGAAGGCGACACAAACCTCTCCTGACTCCTACCACGCCACTGGTCTACCAAGGAGGTAGGATATGGGCAATGGGGAGGTGGGGTGCAATGTGGAGTTGGGGGGCAACATGGTGGCAATGTGGAGATGGGGGGCAGTGTGGAGATTGGGGGCAATGTAAAGATTGCAATGTGGAGATTGGGGGCAGTGTGGTGGCAAATGTAGAGATGGGGGGGCAATGTAGAGATTGCAATGTGGAGCCAATGTGGAGATGGCGAGTGGAGATGGCCAATGGGGGGGCAATGTCATCGGGAGAGGCCGTGGCAGTTCTTGCACCAGGGCCCGGTGGCCTCTAGTTACGCCTCAGTTAGAAAATGTAGAGTTCTGTGAAGCTGAGTTCTTCACATGCCTATTATTCTTAAAGTTTACTTCTATAATACAAAAGTGATTTGTTTGCACGCATTAGCGTCTGTTTAACAAGATAACAGATAAGAGAGAAAGTGTCTGGGTGATCATTCTAACAGTGAATAGATATTATCTCAGGAGTGAGAAGAGAGAAGCTAGAGGACTAAATTATTATTTGGGGAGAAGGGAAAAAAAAATATTTCTGTGTACCTTCCACTCCAACCGCATCCTGATTTATCACAGCACTTGGCTGCTTTAGTGTATATTATTAAACCGTCTGAGAAAGCAATCTCTCCAGCTGAATTCAAGAAGGAGAAGGCACCAGGTTCACGAGGGTACTCTGCTAATCATTACCTCCAACTAGCCTGGGGCTGGGAGTGAAAGAGGAGCGGGGTGATTACCTCTACTGGCCACGGTCTCTTACACTGACATTTCCCTCTCTCTGCCTATCTCTCTCTTTCTTCCATAAAAACAAGAATAAAATAAATCAACACAGAAATGTTGAAACCACTAGTAAAATTATATTTTTAAAAGCAACCCTTTGAGTGCCTGGCACTCAAAGGGTTAAACATAATATTAACTCTTTAAGGATAAGAGGGATATAGATAAATAGATAGATAGATAGATAGATAGATAGATAGATAGATAGATAGATAGATAGATAGATAGATAGATAGACATAGATAGATAGATAGATAGATAGATAGATAGATAGATAGATAGATATGGTATTGCCATTCAGTGTATTGAAAGGAAAACAGAAGTACATTTAAAGGGTTAATCTACTCCCTCTCTCTCTCACACACACACACACATACACAGGCACGCGCGCGCACACACACACATATACTCCCACACACACACATATATACTCCCACACACATACACACACACACACACACACACACACACACACACATATATACTCCCACACACACACACATACACACACACACACACACACACATTCATAAACACACATACACACATATACTCCCACACACAAACACACACATATACTCCCACACACATACACACACACAAATATACTCCCACACACATACACACACACAAATATACTCCCACACACATACACACACACACACACACACAAATATACTCACACACACATACACAAATATACTCCCACACACATACACAAACACACACAAATATACACACACTCGCTGCTCCAAAATGCACTGGGTATCCAACTGACACTGAAATGGATGACAGGTAGTGGTCAGAGGACAATTAAAATTGAAAAGGTTGACATAAGCTCTGAGCACAGAAGAGAGAGAGAGAGAGAGAGATTACATTAACCCTTTGATTGCCAAAGGGGTAAAAGAAAAAAGGCATAATCCGCAATGCATCTGACACAAATCTAGCAATGAAAGGGTTGACAGGTTGAAGGCAAATGATCTTAATAACCCTTTTAGTGCCAGAGGGGTATGCAACGCATTGCAAAGCAATGTATTAAATACCCCCCGGCACTCAAAGGGTTAACAATGAAGTATAGTGTGAGTAGAGGAATGTGCTGTGAACTAAGCAGGGAGTGGAGGCAAGGATTGAGAGGATATAGAGCAAGTAAGTTCTTGTGCAGGGCAGAGGTTCCTGCAAGTGATTTGGGCAAGGCAGTGGGGGGCCCAAATCTCTTCCCCCTAGGGTGACCACGTGTCCCTGACTGCCCAGGACAGTCCTTGATTTTATATGCGTGTCCCTTGTCCCGGGCAGCCCCCTTCTGGGACAACACAAAATCCAGGAATGAAGACTCCAGAGCACAGAGTTCTATACACTAGAAGGAGAATTGCCCACTGCCTACTGTGACAGGAAGTGATGCCTCTGCTGGGCTACAAGAAAATGGCTTCCAGACAGATCTCTAAACACCAGAAAGAGAACTGCCCATTGCCTACTGTGACAGGAAGTGATGTCTCTGCTGGGCTACAACAAAATGGCTTCCAGACAGAGCTCTAAATACTAGAAGAAGATCTGTCAGCAGGAGATCCGTGTCGGCCGACACGAGGAGACTCTTCAGCAGAGCCGAAATCTCGTTATTTAAAGAGAACTATTTCATTGGAACGGTCTACAAAGTGTGCTTGCACACCAGGCACACTTTGTAGACCTTTCCAATGAAGTAATTATTTTCCAATAACACGATTTCGGCTCTGCTGCAGAGCCGCCGGCTGGTCCCAGGACCGGGATCTCCTGCTATCAGCAGAGCGCTATCGTCAGGAGAAGGGGAGGGAGGGGGGACTTTAAATGTGAATATCTCTCAAACCGTAAAGGTCTGAGAGATAGGATTTGTGACATATAATTTCTTTTTTTTATACAAAGCAAGAACATTTTTATGGCACATGAGTGTCCTTTAAGTACCTGAGAAGTTCACAACTCATTGCTTCACAAGGGTTAAAGGGATAGTAATGTTTCATAATAAAAGCAGCTCTAATTAATCATCATAGTATTTGGACTTTGGAGAGTGTTATTTCAGTTCTGTCAAAGTTGTAGTTCAAGAGTAATTCAATGACAAAGTATCCCCCTCCCGCCCCTTTTACTTATGTAACACTGCTCAGCCAGATCAGAAGGGAGGTGCCCAGGTAGACTGCAGAGAGGGACAATCTTCAATTAAGATAAGGGAAAAACCTGAAAAACTTGTCAAAGGGGGCAGGGCTTTCATTGTTCTCATAGGAAGAAGATTGTCCCTTTCTGTTATCTGTCTGGTCTATGGACTGCATTCTACATCTGAGAAGAGATGGCTTACACTAGGTAAAAGGGGCGTGAGGGGAAACTTTGCTTGTGAATATCTCTCAAACCATAAAGGTTTGAGAGATAAGACTTATATCGTTCTTCATGTTTTTTTAATGCCTACAAAATAAAATAAAAATAAAATGAAGTATTACTATCGCTTTAAATAGCTTTGCAGAATATTACAGTGGAATCATCAAATCACTGCCATTTCTCTCATCTCTACAATTATTATACCACTAACAAATTCAACAAGGCTTTATTAATCAAAAAGATCTTAATATGTTAATTTATATCTATTTTTTTTTCTTTTCGTACAAAACTTTAGATTGATTTCCATCAATATGCAATGAGATCTAATGTTGCTGCAGCCAGGGTGCCTTGGTATCCTGACTTAGCACAACAACTTATATTTATCTTATTAAGTATACTACATTAACCTTGCAAATATGCTAATGAGCTGATTCTGCTGCTTCAACAAGTATGAAATCAATCACATTTCCCCGTTACTTTTTTAACATTAATTACTCTTCTTGTTTTTTTTATTTGACTGCATGCAGAGGACAGACAATGAGAGAGAAGTTACATGGGTTTCAATGACAGAGGTCAAAGGCCTTTAAAACAGAACTTTACTTTGTATAAAGTCGTACCTCAATAATTAAATATATGGCGACTAGCTTCAAGGTATAGTAATACTTAAGAATTACTATCCCCCATCTTGTAGCCAGTAAAAAACTGAGTTAAATGAGGCCAGCGGCATCTCTCAAACCTTTATGGTTTGAGAGATATCTGCTTTCAAAGTTCCCTCTCCGCTGACATCAGCGTTCTAGCTGACAGCAGGGGAATCCGGTCCAGGGACCGGAGGAAGCTCTGCAGCAGAGCCGAGATCAAGTTAATAAAAAAGAAATCCTTCACTTAAAGGGGAACTACCACCCCGCAAAAACTGTATGTTAATTAAGTCTTCATCTGGCGACTAGCTGCTTAGTAGCGCTAGTCGCCAGAAATATTACCTGGTTTAAAAGATTTTCAACTTATTCGGAGGCTGACAGTAGCAGGAAGCACGGACATCTTGCCATAGTGACATCCGTGCGTCTGCACTGTCAGTCCCTTTTGGAGCCGGCCGGGGACACACTCTATATATATATATATATATATATATATATATATATATATATATATATATATATATATATATATATACATATATATATATAGATACATTGTGTAAAATTATACTTTACATTACCAAATATGAGGATAACAAAAATAAATGACGGGCAACACCATTCGACACTGCTAGTTTATATATATATAATCAATGTAGGTTAGCCAAGTTAGTCCGGTCTGGTAGAGGGCAAACAAATGAGTTTTGCAGTATGTAATATTACCTTTTGTATTGGACTAACATTCCATAACATTGAGACAAGCTTTCGCGAGATCTGGTCCCTTTATCAAGTCTAAACCAACTGTCATGTCTGCCTCCATGGGTATGACATCCAAGGCTGATTCAACAAAGTCACAAAGGCAAAATTCATAGGGGCCCCTAGGATTTTCTGACTATAGTGAGGTAGGTGGTGGGGATCTTATTAGAAGGTGTCATTGTTCCTTTAAAAGTTTACTAGCCCTCTTTTTACCTGTTCTTGTCCATTGTGCATCTGTTACCTAAAGAAGCACCCACGTAGGTGTGAAACGCGTTGGGGATATGCTGGTGTTATTACTGTTTAAAGGGATAGTAATACTTCATTTTATCTTTATTTTATTTTGTAGGCATTAAAAAAACATGAAGAACGATATAAGTATTATCTCTCAGACCTTTATGGTTTAAGAGATATTCACAAGCAAAGTTTCCCCTCCCGCCCCTTTTACCTAGTGTAAGCCATGTCTTCTCAGATGTGGAATCCAGTCCATAGACCAGACAGATAACAGCAGGGGACAATCTTCTTCCTATGAGAACAATGAAAGCCCTGCCCCCCTTGACAAGTTTTTTTCCCTTATCTTAATTGAAGATTGTCCCTCTCTGTAATCTACCTGGGCACCTCCCTTCTGATCTGGCTGAACAGTGTTACATCAGTAAAAGGGGAGGGAGGGGGATACTTTGTCACTGAATTACTCTTGAACTACAACTCTGACAGAATTGAAATAACACTCTCCAAAGTCCAAATACTATGATGATTAATTAGAGCTGCTTTTATTATGAAACATTACTATCCCTTTAAAGAGTTTACTAGCCCTCTTTTTACCTGATCTTGTCCATTGTGCATCTGTTACCTAAAGAAGCACCCACGTAGGTGTGAAACGCGTTGGGGATATGCTGGTGTTATTACTGTTTTGCCCTTTTTATTTCTATACAAACTGTTTTTAATACAAACTCTGTTTGATATTTGAACTACCTTATTATACATACAATTTCGGAGAAGAGCCGATGACTCAGATCTGTATTAATAACGTGTGTATATATCTTTTATAAGCTAATAAGTATTTATTCTCATTGCTGTTTTTAGTTTATTTATTTGTTTTGAGACACTTCTTCCATATGTGTGATTTTTATTTATGTAGATTGGGCACATGCTGAGCTCATGTTACCTGCTCAGCCTCACAGCCGTATTTTTACAGCTGGAGACTTTCTCTGACTCACAATGAAAAGGCTATCCCCCCCTCCGTATTTTTTGTTTGTTTGTTTGCTATCCACCTCTTATCTGTCTGCCCCGGGTTACTGTTCACCTGCCGTGGATTATAGCCCAGCAGCTCCTCATTATCACCTGTGTACAGTCTTGGGGCAAGATGTTCAAAAAGTGGTGGCAACTGAAATTGTCTGTAAACAGAATAATTTTTTTGCATCCAATTCCGCCATCTCCTTCGGAGAAACAAACAGTTTGAGATGGTTCAATCTACTATCATATTCATATTGTAAGGTATTATCAGAAAAAAATGATTCTTTTAGCATCACTTTTTTGTCTGCGTTCCAGTAATGGGTAATGTCAAACCAGCTTCCTAAATTTGCGGCATCATTTCCAAAGGGCTTCAGCTCGAGGATAAATCCACATCACTTCACCACATAAGTTATCGATATTGGAAACACCAGGCAAGGGCTAACCACCCCGCTTTCTTCCTTCTTAATTGAATAGCAAACCTCTTCTTTTATTGTTTGAGAGATATTCACAAGCAAAGTTTCCCTCTCCCGCCCCTTTTACCTAGTGTAAGCCATCTCTTCTCAGATGTGGAATGCAGTCCATAGACCAGACAGATAACAGCAGAGGACAATCTTCTTCCTATGAGAACAATGAAAGCCCTGCCCCCCTTGACAAGTTTTTCTGTTTTTTTTACTTATCTTAATTGAAGATTGTCCCTCTCTGCAGTCTATCTGGGCACCTCCCTTCTGCTCTGGCTGAGCAGTGTGACATCAGTAAAAGGGGCGGGAGGGGGATACTTTGTCATTGAATTACTCTTGAACTACAACTCTGACAGAAGTGAAATAACACTCTCCAAAGTCCAAATACTATGATGATTAATTGGAGCTGCTTTTATTATGAAACATTACTATTCCTTTAAGCGCAGTGATGCAAATTCATCACATCCACCCGCATCTCATTTGAAACATTCTTAATGTACATGGTCGAATCCCTGGTTTATTGTATCACTGTTTGTTTTGTTCGAAGCTTTGTTCTAGGCTAAAATTTAAGAGAAGGTGACATGGCAAATTGAATTCTCTATTCCTCCAAGAGATGAAATATTGAGTGCGCGACATGATCACATTAGAACTCCACACTACATTCTGTGTGTCTACTGGGATACTTTAGAGTTCATTCCAGACATCACAAACTGCTACTTGACATATCTATCTTGTGCACTCCATTGTCAACTTTTTATAACTCTCTGCTGGTTTCATATTAACCCTTTGAGTGCCAGAGGGGTACACAACGTCCCTCTGGCACTCAAGGGGTTAAATTCAGAATGCACCCCTCGGACTCTACAGAGGCATCTAATGTACTGTAAATCAATGCATAGGATATCTCTCTAGCCAAAAAAAAAAGTTAAATGGAACTATCACCTCTATAACAAATTAGGTGATTTTGAAAGTGCTTTTAATAAATCATCTATATGCTTTTTTATTATTTAAAACAGTAGTTTACAGGATAGATAGATTTATTTATTTGTCAGTTGATGCAAATTAAATAGTACTGATGGCAGATAGGAGGGAGAGCAGTTTGGAATGTTAGTATGTGACTGCCAGGGAGAGGGAGGTAGGGTAGAGAGCAGTGTGGAATGTTAGTATCTGGCTGACAAGGTCTGGCAGGCAGGAGGGAGAGCCGAATGGAATGTTAGTATTTGACCGGCAGGGTGGGGTGTGTGAGGGAGAGCAATGTGGAATGTTAGTATCAGGCTGGCAGTGAGAGTTGGTGAGGGGAGCAGTATGAATTCTATTTGGTAAGCAGGTAATGGAACATGGGAAGCAGAACAGTGTGAAATATTAATATCTGGCTAGTAGGCATAGGCAAGTGGCATCTAGAGCAGTGCAGAAATGTAGTAGTCGGCTGACAGGACATAACAAGAGTTGGGGGGAAAGCAGTGCAAACTGTTAGCATCCCAATTTATCTCTCACTCTTCCAATGGTACCTAAATCATGTTGCTGACAATTGGCTAACTAGCTTCCCTCGCTGCAACTCCAAAGTATGGTGACAAGGTTTGTTTATCTGTATATAGCACCAGGAGACCCTCCAGAAATGTGTCAACAAAATACAATGTCCTAATCAATATATATAAAAGGCCAGAAGTTTGTCCGATGCAGTCATGCGCAGTAGAGACAGCCGGAATGCGTTGGCCTTCAGTCTCAGTGTGAGAGAAGAAACAAGATGGTAGAGTGGCAGATCCGGAGCGGGGCAGCAGCTCAGGCCGCTGGGTGGCACTTTGGCTCGTGTACATGGTCTTTTATACTAGTAATAAGCATATTAATGGAGGAGAGATGTCTCCTATACATAGACAATAAATGAAAATGACCCAATAACATATTCCAGGTGGTATTCTCTAAAACAGGCTGTGTACAACCAGATGGCAGATTACATAAAACTCCTTTCCTTTTAAATATAACATTTCATCCCTAGAGGAATGGACTTTCTACTGCCTGGCAAATACTTTAGGAGCCATTCAGAAGCCTGAATTCTGGACCAAACCAACTGCACTATACTGAAGAAATTAACCCCCTTAAGGATCAGAGTGATGGGCAATGCATTGCAACGTGTCAATGTGTTGCCCAGCCCTTGCAACTTGTCAAGATGTCAATGCGTTGCCCATATTTCAAAGTAAAAGCAGCTCCAATTAATCTTCATAGTATTTGGGCCATGGAAAGTGTTATGTCAGTACTGTCAGAGTTGTAGTACAACAGTAATTGAATGATAACGTATCCCCCCCCCCCTTTTACTGATGTAACACTGCTCACCTCAGAGCAGCAAGACTGTCTGGATGGATCATAGAGAGGGACAATCTTCAGTGATCATAAGGAAAAACCTGAAAAACCTGTCAAGGAGGGGAAGGGTTTTCTTTATGGTCACAGTAAGAAGATTGTCCCTTGCTGTGATCTGTCTGGTCAAGAGACCAGATTCCACATCAGAGGGGAGGTGTCTTAAAAGGGGCAGGAGGGGAATACTTTATCATTCAATTACTCTTGAACTACAACTGACAGTATTGATATAACACTCTCCATTGCCCAAATACTATGAAGATTAATTGGAGCTGCTTTTATTTTGAAATATTACTACCCCTTTAAGGAGCTACACTGACAATGATTTAAATGGGGCTTTTAAGTTACACTGACCAGACCTCACCATTAACCAGGGACACATATGATAAATGCATAGAACAGGGGTGCTTTGAGTTCACTGCCTCCCTAAATTATGCATAGTCCCTGTGTGGAGATGTGGTCAGATTATCTAGAAAGCTAGCGGGGTCTGCAATGAATATGGGGACTCTGTATGTGTTCCCCATGGTGCAGATGGTTTGCACCAGAATTGTTCCTGTTTATCTCATTGAATTGTAGAAAGACATACCCGTAGGGTTACCACCCAGCCGGTATTTTACCGGCAGGCCGGTAAAAAATTGGCTTCTGTCCAATGTTAAGTCTATGGACGGAATGCCATGGCCGGTATTTTTTGGAAGAAAAGGTGGCAACCCTACATACCCGGGAACATTCTTGTCCCAAGTCCATGGAGAAACACTGTAGAGCTGATGAAGGGAGTGTCCAAACGATGTCATATTCTGGGTGGGACTTAACTTGACTGGTTGAAAGGAGGAGTTTGCCATGAAATGGGTGGAGAAATGGGCGGGATGCACTGAAAGTGGAATGAATAGATTGAAAAGTGTGCAGGGTTACAGCTGAACTCACCAAGCTATAGAACTGGCCTCTGCAGGGCGAGATTCTCATGTTACCATTTTTATTACGGAACATGGTTACTGTGTCATTTCGTCACACGCTCTTTTCCGCTTGACATTTTAAAAGGATACCCCCATAATGACCCCTATCCTTGTCCCATAGTAGCCACAGAACCACACATAATGAACCCTATCATTGTTCCATAGTATCTATAGAACCACACATAATGACCCCTATCTTTGTCCCATAGTAACCAAATAACTACACATAATGACCCCTATCCTTATCCCAAAATAGCAATAGAACCACACACAATAACCCCTAGCCTTGTCCCATAGTATCCATAGAACCACACATAATGACTTGTATACTTGTCCCATAGTATCCATAGAACCACACGTAATGACCCCTGTCCTTGCCCGATAGCAGCCATAGAACCACACATAATGACCCCTATCCTTGCCCCATAGTAGCCAAAAAAACACACATAATGACCCCTATCCTTGCCCCATAGTATCCATAGAACCACACATAATGACCCCTATCCTTGCCCCATAGTAGCCATAGAACCACACATAATGACCCCTATCCTTGTCCCACAGTATCCATAGAACCACACATAATGACCCCTAGCCTTGTCTTAGTGGCCATAGAACCACATACTGACACCACCCTTGTCCCACTGGTTGCCATAGAAGCACAAATACCAACCCCCAGCCTTGACCGAATGATAGCCATAGAACCACATCTACTACCACCCACCCAACCTTGTCCCACTGTACTGGAAGACATAGAACCACACATACTGACCCCCATCCTTGTCTCACTGAACCACATATACAGCATTCCCCCACCAGGACACTCAGCTTTTCATAGACTATAATAGCAACAGTGCCCCCTGGCTGCAAAAACATAAACATAAAAAATAAACCATGAAAAAGCAAGTTTACTCTGCAATTACTATTGACTGAAGCATCTCTCAGTAGAAGTACCCATGGTGCAAAAAGTATTACACTGTAATAAGAATTTACTGCCTGTTTAACAATCTGGACTGCAGTCGCAGTATCATCCGTGCAAATCAGCTCTGCTGCATTTTCATTGCTTTCTGGTAGGAACCAGGCCCGGACTGAGACAAAAAATAGGCCCGGGCATTTAACCCCTTAAGGACCGGGAAAATCTGAGGTCGTTTTCCCTTAAGGACCGGAGCAGTTCTGACCTTTTTGACTAAGTCTTTTATTCCACCCCCATAAATTATATACTGTTTTTTTAAGCACAAATAGGGCTCTCTTTTGATACCCCACTTATATGGATAACCCACCGTTTACTTTATTAAAATTACAAAAAATTTTACAAAAATGTAAAACAACCACCATTTTTGTTTTTTCTCTTGGGATCAATTGGGCACAAAGGGTTAAATTTTTATGGAGACTGCATGAAAAGTATGACCGGTCAGTCATACCTAGAAAATGCGAAATTTAAAGTGGCCACTGTCCCCCCGGGTGAAAATCCCCATGTCCCTTTTTCCCACCCTATTTTGTCACTTTTTTATCCCTGACATTCGGCGGTGTGTAAAAGTGTATTACATGGCTCCACAACAATCACACTCCCAGTTTTGTTTATTAAGATATATTTTTTTTAAATAAAATATTTTTTTGAAAAAAAAAAAGTGTGTTTTGTGTTAAAAAAAAAAAAAATATTATTGCAGGTCACAAATTGACCTGCATTTAGCCAGCCTCCAACACCAGCAGTGAAGGGGTTAAAACCCCCAGCTGCTGGATTTTATTTGACCACTAGGTGTCTCCTCTCCACTTCTCTCTCCCTTACTTTGATAGCAAGGGAGACAGAAAAAGAGGAGACACACAGAGGTAAGCATGCGTTGTGTGCTTACCTATGTCTCAGAATGCCGGTACATGTGATCGCTGATACAGCGATCGCATGAACCGGCAGAAGCAAGAAGGGCTGAGACTGAACGCCCCGGTCTCAGAGAGCTCAGTCTCAGCCTGGAATTAATGATAGCAGCGTGCACGGAGGCACGCTGCTATCATTTAAGCCATGACGGTCCAGCACCGTCATGGGTCGTTAAGGGTATAACAACCCATGACGGTGCAGGACCGTCATGGGTCCTTAAGGGGTTAAGGCTGAGCAGCCCATTTTTATTCTTTGAGCAGCCCATGGGTGCCCATCGTGGGCGGAGCTTATAATCATGTGCTGTGCACCGCATGGCCACACGTTGATTGCCCTCCCACCAGGAAACTTGTAACTAGGTGGCCGTCATTCAGAAAATGAAGGACGGCCCAAACTTGTTTAATGATTAATTTTTTTTAAATGCCCGGACCGGCCCACCGGACAAATGCTCGGGCCTGGTAGGAACACAGTAAAGTTGCAGCATGCTGTGTTGGTTTGAGACATAAGCTGCAATAGCTGTTCATGTCAACAGCCCCATAAAACACAATGATATATGATTATATTGGGGGATTTTGTCCATTGAGCTCACCCATGTAAACCTAGCACTAGCTAGGATACATTTATTACATTGATTAGAATAATTGACTGAATATGATTTCCCGATTGAATATCCCCTATCTATACGTAAAAAGTGCAATGTTTTAAACTTTTTTTAAGTTCAAGTGTAGTTGGTTCACAAGGGGTTAAAGACATTTTTTAGCTTATGTTTTGTAACAGGAGGTTAAATTATTTGTCGTGAGTGCTTTATACAAAATTAGACTTAAGGAATATTTTTTTAAAACTTCCCATAGCAGCCGGGTACAGGTTACCATTGTGGATGAGATGTCAGAAGATCATTTTAATTGGAATGATATCTGAGCACAAGAGACCTTTTACATTGTCAGATACAGAAGATCGATGCAACTTAGGAATTTGTTTTCTCCTCGATTCTTTTTTTTTTACCAATCCCTCACTGTTTTAGTCTGGATAGTTGAAGCCTACGGTGTTACCTGGTCATAGTAATCTTGGATATGAGTGACAGAATGCCTGGAGCATACCTGTTAATATCTTGCAATAGTTATAACTATCTGTTTAATTGGCTAACAGAGGATCTTATTTTTGGAGGCGAAATCCCCCCTTCTTATTTCACTGTCTGAGCCTTCTCTGTTAATTTTCCCTTTCGAGAGGAAGGTTTTGTAAGAAATAACATGGAAATGTAGATTTTGCTACAGCAGATAAGAACCAATTATCCATTCTACCCGTTCTCCCTTGCAATTAAATACACGATCTTACATACCATAAAATCTCACGTATAATACGAACAATTTTGCCCCTCTTCACCTAATGTGAAGTGGGTGGTGCATATTATGAAAGAGTGCAAAAAAATCCCATATATTTATGATCCCCAGTGGCGTAACAATAGGGGTCGCAGGGGTCGCACCTGCGACCGGACCCGTCACTCTCAGGGGCCCGGCCGCACTCTGCAGCCCCCTCGCCACGCGCCCGCAGCAACTTATGAAACAGGGCAGCACAGCTGATCTCCCAGCGGCCGGCGCTCTAGTAATGCAGAGAGATGACATAATCTCCCAGCGCTCTGCATTACTAAGAACCGCGTGGGACCTTGAGTTCCAGTCAAAGGTCTGTGCCGAATGAGGCGCAGATCTGTCATGTGACACACCGCTAGACCACCAGGGACTCGAGGTAGGAGGATGGGGGGGTCAGTAGGGGCATTGTGGAAGGGGCAATGTGGAGATGGGGGCATTGTGGAGATTGAGGGGCATTGTGGAAGGGGCATTGTGATGGGGCATTGTTGAAGGGGCAATATGGAGAATGAGGGGGCATTGTGGAAGGGGCAATGTGGAGATGAAGAGGCAATGGGAAGAATGAGGGGGCATTGTGGAAGGGGCAATGTGGAGACGAAGGGGCAATGTGGAGAATGAGGGGCATTGTGGAAGGGGCAATGTGGAGATGGGGGAATTGTTGAAGGGGAAATGTGGAGGTGGCTAATGTGGTTGAGAGGGGCCAATGTGGTCAGGGGGCCCATGGCAATTCTTGCACCAGGGCCTGGTGGCTTCTAGTTAAGCCTCTGATGTTCTCCCTAGTGCAGTCAGCTTCCAGCTTTCCTGCCCTGCTTCCATTCAACTCCCTCTGAAATCAGCTGTGATCGCTGCACAGCGGGCAGCCTTCTTGTGTCTGCCTCCTTCTTCCAGCAATGCCCAGTGCCATACAGCACATCCAATGCACACAGACCACAGCCAGCTGTAGAGGAGGTGAGTGGAAGCTGGGCAGGCAAGCTGGAAGTGGATTATGCTGGGTGGAGGCAGGGAATACCCAACAAAAACCTACATTTTTCAGGTGAGTGGACAGGGAAAACAAGGGTGCGCATTATACATAGGCACTCTTATTTTCCCCTAAAATCTTGGGTATTATTTACACCTGCGTATTATACACAGTTGCGATTTATACCTGAGATTTTACGGTACTTCTCAGAATCCCAGGTGTTTTTGGATTCCTTTACTGTATCTACAACTTCTCCTGGGAGGCTGTTGTACGAATCTATCAACCTTTCTGTAAAATAGTCCATACACATATTACTTCTGAATCTTCTGCTAACTTGGTCTCTTTTTCTTAAAAATGCTTCCCTTCAGAAGTGTATTAAATCCTTTAATATATTTTAAGGTTTCTGTCATATCCCTCTATTGCCTCAGCTCTTCCAAACTATACATATCAGGGTCTTTGAGACTGTCCTGGTAAGTTTTGTAATGAATACCTTGCACCATTTTAGTGGCTCTATTTTGAACTACATCCAATGTATGAATGTCTTTCTGGTACTCACGGTACTCCAGGTGAGGACCTACCAGTGATCTATCAAGCAGCCTTAATACATCATTCTTCCAGCTGCTACTACATCTTCCTATACAGCCCAGTACCTGCTTAGCTTTTCCCACTGGATTACTGCACTGCTTACCTATATTCGAAGCATCTGAAATAATAACTCTCACGTCCCTTTCCTCTGCTGCTGTTGTTGTCACCAAACTACCATTAACCTATGGATATTTGTGCACGCAACTTTGCATGATATATCTGTATTGTATAAAGTGGACCTCTCACACTAAGATAAATTTAGTTTGTTTTACAGGCCCTTTTTTTGTAAGATTTTGAGAACTGTAGCAGGTGGCACAGTGTGGACTTTTTTATGTTAATTCCTCCTGTGCAATGCCTTGGGGACCCCTCTAGTACTCAAGGTGTTAAAACCACCAGTATAATCAGGGGAAATATTTATTTGTCCCCTTAGGAGTAGATGCACCAGAATTACTCCAGGGGGACATGTACTAAGGTGTGATAAAGAGGAGATTACTTCTCCAGTGATATAAACTCTCCAGTTCCTATGTTATTCTATGGGAGAGCTTTACTTATAGACTACAGGTGAGATGTACTAAGGTGTGATAAAGAGGAGATAACTTCTCCAGTGAGATAAACTCTCCCGTTCCTGTGTTATTCTATGGGAGATCTTTAGTTATAGACTACAGGGGAGATGTACTAAGGTGTGATAAAGAGGAGATAACTTATCCAGTGAGATAAACTCTCCAGTTCCTATGTTATTCTATGGGAGAGATTTAGCTATAGACTACAGGGGAGATGTACTAACGTGATAAAGAGGAGATAACTTCTCCAGTGTGATAAACTCTCCAGTTCCTATGTTATTCTATGGGAGAGCTTTAGTTATAGACTACAGGGGGAGATGTACTAAGGTGTGATAAAGAGGAGATAACTTCTCCAGTGAGATAAACTCTCCAGTTCCTATGGTATTCTGTGTGAGGTATTTAGTTATAGACTACAGGAGAGATGTACTAAGGTGTGATAAAGAGGAGATAACTTCTCTAGTGTGATAAACTCTCCAGTTCCTATGTTATTCTATGGGGGATCTTTAGTTATAGACTACAGGGGGAGATGTACTAAGATGTGATAAAGAGGAGGTAACTTCTCCAGTGAGATAAACTCTCCAATTCCTATGTTATTGTATGGGAGAGATTTAGTTATAGACTAAAGGAAGAGATGTACTAAGATGTGATAAAAAGGAGGTAACTTCTCCAGTGAGATAAACTCTCCAGTTCCTATGTTATGCTATGTGAGATATTTAGTTATAGACTACATGAGAGATTTACTAAGGTGTGATAAAGAGGAGATTACTTCTCCAGTGAGATAAACTCTCCAGTTCCTATGTTATTCTATGTGAGATCTTTAGTTATAGACTGCAGGGGGAGGTGTACTAAGGTGTGATAAAGAGGAGATAACTTCTCCAGTGAGATAAACTCTCCAGTTCCTATGTTATTCTATGGGAGAGATTTAGTTATAGACTGCAGGGGATGATGTACTAAGGTGTGATAAAGAGGAGATAACTTCTCCAGAGTGATAAACTCTTCAGTTCCTATGTTTTTCTATGAGGCAAATATAGTCAAGTTGATACCTTTACTGGCTAACTAAGAATATTTAGGATGTAAGCTTTCCAGACCTCTTAGGTCTCTTCCTCAGGCATGTTATACAGATAAATATGAAAACATATCTTATATACAAGTACACATTGCATTCTTTAGAATAGAAATCACGTAAGATAGCTCAGTCTAGACCCAGGTTCTTTGCTCAGTCAGTGGTAAAGGAGTGTGATGCAAATCGCAGTGTTCCTTTGGAAGAGTCAATGGCATTTATCCTCCCTGTGGAACTGTTGAAAAGGCTAATCCACAATGTGATAATGTGAAGGCCATTATTTAAAGCATTAAACTGGAGCATTAATTTAACCTCCCATATTTTTCTGTCCCCAACAAAATGCAGGAGGGAAATACATTTAAAAGGAGGCAAAACGTTAGGGCAGGAGGTTGTAGTCTAAAACTAGAGGGACACAGGTTTAGATGTAATGTAAGAAAGTTTTACTTCACTGAGAGGGTGGTAGAAAAGTGGAACAGCCTAGCAGCAGAAGTGGTAGGGGTTAATACAGTGAGGGGATGTAAGCATGCATGGGATAGGCATAAGGCTGTCCTGAACATAAGACAAGACCAAGGACCAAATACGGTTTGAGGTTTTTATAGTAGGAAAATGGGCAGACTAGATGGGCCGAATGGTTCTTATCTGCCGTCAACCTCTATGTTTCGATGTTTAAAGGGATAATAATACTTTGTTTTATTTTTATTTTATTTTGTAGGCATTAAAAAAACATGAAGAATGATATAAGTCTTATCTCTCAAACCTTTATGGTTTGAGAGATATTCACAAGTTTCCCCTCCCGCCCCTTTTACCTACTGTAAGCCATCTCTTCTCAGATGTGGAATGCAGTCCATAGACCAGACAGATAACAGAAGGGGACAATCTTCTTCCTATGAGAACAATGGAAGCCCTTCCCCCTTCACAAGTTTTCAGCTTTTTCCCTTATCTTAATAGAAGATTGTCCCTCTCTGCAATCTACCTGGGCACCTCCCTTCTGCTCTGGCTGAGCAGTGTTACATCAGTAAAAGGGGAGGGAGGGGGACACTTTGTCATTGAATTACTCTTTAACTACAACTCTGACAGAATTGAAATAACACTCTCCATGGCCCAAATACTATGATGATTAATTAGAGTTGCTTTTATTATGAATCATTACTATCCCTTTAAGTCCACATTAAATACATGTTCCAGCATTTCAGTGTATTTTAATAATCCATAAATATGTTTTCAATATGAAGAACTGGATAAATTTTGAGGCAAACTAAATTCACCACAGATGACAAATAAAGCCGCCAATCGATTTCAATGAAGCTGTTAATCCCTTTAAGGCCATTCAAGTGGTTAAAATCCCTATGGGAATCAATTGGTCCTCAATGGCTTGAAAGTTCGATTTGAAGCAATTGGAATATGGAGAATTGTATTTGTCCTCTATGCTCTAGAAGTAATCAGTTTGCCATTAGGCAATGTGTTGGAAACACTCTAGCATTCAACAGGTTAAAATGACCATTGAAATACATTTTGGACATTTTTATTTGTCCCCTATAGCACAGTTAATTTCTCCCAGAATCGCCCTAGTTCTCCTTAATAAATCAGCCTCAAGTTTACTTTTAGACGCATTAGGTTCTATCTATCAAGCTGCCCTACATGTGAAACTGGGTCTTAAAGTACAAACTTCAGTACCCTCATCTATCTTGTTGCTATTTAGAGTAAAACAAAAGTCTTGACCAGGTTGCCAAGAAAAGGATTCTGGGTATATATAAAAACTACTTATCAGAAAGGGCATGCATTCTCTTACCTGATTTGCATTATAGGGACATTAATGTAAAAGATAAATTGTTACTATATAAAAGAATATGCTGCGACATTCATACATGTAAAGGGAAACATTCCCATGCTGTGATTAAACATGATATATGTTATTGCATGAGGTTATTTTTCATCTCACTCGGGGAAGACATCTTTCACTGCACTTCATACTTTCTGATCAACAGTCTTTGGAGTGCCCAGCTTGTACTATATTGTGTAAAGCAGAACAGAAAGTGAAGATAGGAAAACGGCTTCTTACTCTGGAAAATAAACATACCTTGGAACTTTCTTTTCTGACGTTCCTGGAGAGGATTCCTCTGGTGCGACTGAGGGATATAATTGCACTTATTGAGGCAAAAAAGGGGGTGGGGTTTACCCAGGTGTGGGGGTGCGACTTTCCGGGGCATCACACAAGTGGACAGGAAGTGGGAGGAACTGAGTGGGGAAGGAGGAAAAACGGGAGGAACTGGGTGGGGCAGGAGGAAAAGTAGGAGGAACTGGGTGGGGCAGGAGGAAAAACAGGAGGAACTGGGTGGGGCAGGAGGAAAAGTAGGAGGAACTGGGTGGGGCAGGAGGAAAAACAGGAGGAACTGGGTGGGGCAGGAGGAAAAGTAGGAGGAACTGGGTGGGGCAGGAGGAAAAACAGGAGGAACTGGGTGGGGCAGGAGGAAAAGTAGGAGGAACTGAGTGGGGAAGGAGGAAAAACGGGAGGAACTGGGTGGGGCAGGAGGAAAAGTAGGAGGAACTGGGTGGGTAAGAAGAAAAGTGGAAAGAACTGGGTGAGAAGAAGCAGAAGTGGCAGAATTTTAAAGGAAAATCCCCAACGTCTGGAGAATCAGCAGCTGCCCAGGAGACCCGGTAATGCACGCTCAAAACTGGAGTCTCTGGGGCAAAACTGTAGAGTTGCTAGGTTTGGGAATAAAGTACATAAGTGACATTTTATTGAGATATGGATTTGCGCATATATCTATATAGATATATATACATATGGTTCCAAGACCTAACGGGACCATTTCCTTTTGCTTAGTCTTATGTCCACTATTCCGCTTTACTTGTCTATTTTCCTTCTTATAGTGGGGGACACATTTATAAAGTCCACAAACACATTATCACTTCATGATATAGACTAAAGTGCAGACTCCAATACATATTGAGGTCCGATAATTGCATGGAACGGATTTGCTTTTATGATGTGTGTGACGGGGGTACAGGGGTCACTGCTTGGTAGACCGAGGGTTAAGCGATATATCCAACCAAGTGGGCAGGATACACATGCTGCTGGATTACATGAAGGTTCCTTGTGTCTTTTAGTCCTGACAGAGGAGTTGGGGAAGGCATCCTAAGAGATTATCCCCGGCCACCTTCTTTAGTCTTGGGCCATAGCCACCGAAGTTTAGCTTCTTGGCCACAATCCTTGTGGTGGGAACATCAGGGTACTTTCTGTGGCTGAAGCCGCCTTGACTTACAGCCCACAACTGAAAGGGGCACCTGGCCACTACAGTGTCCACTCACTCTAACTCTTCCGGTGAGGGCACTCACCAGTCCCAGTTCCTCCAGTACCCCTTTAGGAAGCACATGGACCCTAGGCCGCCCACCATTATGGAGAGGCCTCCTCTCCTCTTCCTACATTTTCAACTCTCTCTCTCTCTCTCTCTCTCTCTCTCTCTTCCTAGCCTTTTTTCTACCCACCCCCTACAGGATCTGATGTCAATTTCTCTTTTTGCTTAGCCTGATTTAAGGGGGAAGGCACACACATTCCACACACAGATTTGCCCTACCCCCCTCTATCTGACCAACACTGGCTATCTCATAACACAATCTCTGTGGTCAGCTAGACTGGATGGCGCCATTCCTCTGTATATCATACACACTAACCAACCCATTCAATGCTGGTAAATGGCCAACATTCTCTAATACATGCACACACACAGGGGACATTAAAGTTTTCAAGAATGGGAACACATGGACAGATCACTGGGTCCCCACATATTAACTAATTTACTATACTCCTATCAATACAGGCATCAAGCCTACAAATCATTTTTATATAAAGTGCATCATTTGTATCTTTAGCGGCGATAGTTCCAAAACAAAGTCCCGTGATTCAGGATACTTCTCGGGACAATACACATCAGATTGAGGTGCAGGAAAAAGTAGGTCCAAAACAGTTCAAATAGGCTTATCTTCTGGTTTGGCAATGCATTTTCCTCACGCGCACAATAACGTACTGCCATCAATATTAAGTGACCGTCCCAGAACACCATCCCACCTAAATCAGTCCAACATAAAGAATCAGAACCAGTCCCATCACAATCAGTCCCCACAGGAGTGTCACTTACCCTGCACAGTCATTTTAATCACTTTACATTGTATTAATCACACGCCTGTTTTAATTAGCACTAATTATGACGTCACCATTTTGAAACACCAGACTTTGGTGCCTAAGCATGGGGAAGAGTTTATAAGGGTTCACTATTCACTTATATGTCATGCCGAGGAAGGCTGCTAAGTTTGCATCCGAAACGTTGATCTAAAAAAATTTTTTGTTCCTTCACTATATTTTGAAGACTTGAGTGGGCTTTTGTACTTTCTTCATGACATGTAGACACCTTTACATCTGTACCCAGGCAGAAATTCACCGTAGACAAGAATGCTTCCAGACCGGCATATATATATATATATATATATATATATATATATATATATATATATATATGGCTCAAAATTTCCACTCGCCACTAGCCAGTGAAAATTTAGCCCTGGCGAGTAGAAATTCAGCCCTGGTGGGTATGTTATGTATTGCAGTGGCGAGTAACTTTTCATGTCTGGCTAGTAGCAAAGGACTTCAAATTTTAAGCCCTATATATATATATATATAGAATACAGTCAGAAGTGGAATGCACTCTCCCTTTAAATGTCGATTCTTGCCCAGGTGCACAATCCCAAATATTTTATGTAAACTTCTAATAGAAAGGGGCAGCACCCGTGGGTCTTTTTCAAAATGTTAAATGAATTTATTAATGCACAACAAAATCGACGATTTTGTTGTGCATTAATAAATTCATTTAACATTTTGAAAAAGACCCACGGGTGCTGCCCCTTTCTATTAGAAGTATATATATATATATACTTTTTTTTTATTCATTTTTTTTCAGTCTACTTAACCTTGCTTTTTACTTTTTTACTGTTTTTTAAATCAGTAATAAACAGTATTTTTGTTAAGTCCTGTGAGTGCATTGTAATTGAGTATATATATATATATATATATATATATATATATATATATATATATATATATATATATATATATATATATATATATATATATATAGTAAAGGTGCAGCCATTTTCAAGTCCACAGGATTAAGGCCTCCTCAAAATTATATATATATGCACAAATAAAAATGGGTTTGTAACCTTCTCTATATGTACAAAAAATAGATACAAATATCTTAGAAGTAAAGGCACTGACTGGGTCTTACATTTAGGTGAAATATTTTTGCATTATAGAAATAAATGTCATCGCCCTGATGAAGGTCCATGTGTTGGGACCGATGGACTGCTGAATAAAGCTTTCTTCTGTTTCCAACATCTGTGATGTTGAGTGCTGTCTCTTCTCTGGACTAATTCAGGTTTAGGACATTTGTGTTATCGCTATGGGACATGCACCAGACATATTGCTATCAAGCATGTGCTTCGGCCAATCCCCTTTTAGCATTAACTAGATAGATAGATAGATATATAGACATAAAGATAGGTAGATAGATAGATAGATAGATAGATAGATAGATAGATAGATAAATAGATAGATAGATAGATAGATAGATAGATAGATAGATAGATAGATAGACAGATAGCAATATAGATATATATGAGATAAATAGAAATATAGATATGAGATGGATAGATAGGTAGATAGATATTAGATAGATATAGATAGATAGATATGAGATAGATAGGTAGATAGATAGATAGATAGATAGATAGATAGATAGATAGATGATATGGGATAGATAGATAGATAGATAGATAGATAGATAGATAGATAGATAGATAGATATGGGATAGATAGATAGATAGATGGATAGATAGATAGATAGATAGATAGATAGATAGATAGATATGGGATAGATAGATAGATAGATAGATAGATAGATAGATATGGGATAGATAGATAGATAGATAGATAGATGATATGGGATAGATAGATAGATAGATAGATAGATAGATAGATAGATAGATAGTAGTGTTGAGCGAGCGTGCTCGGCCGATGCTCGGATCGGCTCGAGCATCGCTCTGCTCGGCACATGGCGGTACTCGTCGAGTACCGCCATGTGCTCGCCCGCCATGTTCGGGTGGCGGGGATCTGTGCCGGAAGAGGCACAGATCCGAAGATGCTCCGCTGGACCACCAGGGACTGGAGGTACGGGGGCATTGCGGAGATGAAGGGGGCATTGCGGAGATGAAGGGGGACATTGTGGAAGAGGGGCATAGACTCTATGCCCCTCTTCCACAATGTCCCCCTTCATCTCCGCTATGCCCGTCTTCCACAATGTCCCCCTTCATCTCCGCTATGCCCCTCTTCCACAATGTGCCCCTTCATCTCCGCTATGCCCCTCTTCCACAATGTCCCCCTTCATCTCCTCTATGCCCCTCTTCCACAATGTCCCCCTTCATCTCCGCTATGCCATAGAGGAGATGAAGGGGGACATTGTGGAAGAGGGGCATAGCGGAGATGAAGGGGCACATTGTGGAAGAGGGGCATAGCGGAGATGAAGGGGGACATTGTGGAAGACGGGCATAGCGGAGATGAAGGGGGCATAGCGGAGATGAAGGGGGACATTGCGGAGATGAAGGGGGCATTCGGAGATGAAGGGGGCATAGCGGAGATGAAGGGGGGCATTGACCAGGCACCCTCCCCTTATCAGAGCAGGGGGTGCCTGGTGTAATGCTCGTGTCGCCCCATTATATGCAATGGGGCTCGGGTGCTCGGCCGAGCACTCGAGCCTCAGGGGGTGCTCGGTCAGAGCACCCGAGCATCGGGGTGCTCGCTCAACACTAATAGATAGATGATATGGGATAGATAGATAGATAGATAGATAGATAGATAGATAGATATGAGATAGATAGATAGATAGATAGATAGATAGATAGATAGATAGATAGATATGGGATAGATAGATAGATAGATAGATGGATAGATAGATAGATAGATAGATAGATAGATAGATAGATAGATATGGGATAGATAGATAGATAGATAGATAGATAGATAGATAGATAGATAGATGGATAGATAGATAGATAGATAGATAGGTAGGTAGATAGATAGATAGATAGATAGATATGGGATAGATAGGTAGATAGATAGATAGATAGATAGATAGATAGATAGATAGATATGGGATAGATAGATAGATAGATAGATAGATAGATAGATAGATAGATAGATAGATAATGTGTGTATTTGTATGTGTGTAGATGACATACTCTGTCAAGTATCAGCAATATGCCTTATATCACTAATCCCCCTCTAGAGAATATATCACTCAAGATAAGACCACATGTTGGTAAATTCAACCAAATAATGCATTTAGAGATTACCAAAAACTATTTCCAAATGAGCTTTTCCTCTAAATGGCTGCTTATCAGCGTTTCCCTCCCTGTAAGTACCAGATAAGACGGTGATGTGCATCTCCCAAGCTGAAGAACGGCTCCCAATCTCACTATTGTCCTACCAGCCGAGGACCATTGAGATTGTGAAATTTAGAATGGAGATTGATTCAGGCAGAAAGAAATGAATGATCTTATCCCAGGGGACATGAAAGTGCAGTTTCACTAACACTGATCAGATTGCGTGACTGCAATAACACTTTTTTTTATCTGTTTCTCTTTTTTTGTGTTTTTTTTTTTCCTCTTTCCACATTGGGGATCGCACATAGCTTGGAAGATAAGGGTGTTTTTTTATTTATTTTAGGAAGATGTTTTCTTTAACCCCCTGAATGCTAGAAATGTCTCCAATATACTGCTTTGCCAGGGGTTAAAAAAAGGGACAGCAGTGTGTGGGAGTGAGGAATTCTGGGACTTATAGTCCTGCTTTACTAGGCACTAGTGTTGAGCGAGCGTGCTCGGCCGATGCTCGGATCGGCTCGAGCATCGCTCTGCTCGGCACATGGCGGTACTCGTACGAGTACCGCCATGTGCTCGCCCGACATGTTCGGGTGAAGGGGATCTGTGCCGGAAGAGGCACAGATCCGAAGACGCTCCGCTGGACCACCAGGGACTGGAGGTACGGGGGCATTGCGGAGATGAAGGGGGCATTGCGGAGATGAAGGGGGACATTGTGGAAGAGGGGCATAGACTCTATGCCCCTCTTCCACAATGTCCCCCTTCATCTCCGCTATGCCCCTCTTCCACAATGTCCCCCTTCATCTCCGCTATGCCCCTCTTCCACAATGTCCCCCTTCATCTCCTATGCCATAGAGGAGATGAAGGGGGACATTGTGGAAGAGGGGCATAGCGGAGATGAAGGGGGACATTGTGGAAGAGGGGCATAGAGTCTATGCCCCTCTTCCACAATGTCCCCCTTCATCTCCGCTATGCCCCTCTTCCACAATGTCCCCCTTCATCTCCTCTATGGCATAGGAGATGAAGGGGGACATTGTGGAAGAGGGGCATAGCGGAGATGAAGGGGGACATTGACCAGGCACCCTCCGCTCATCAGAGCAGGGGGTGCCTGGTTTAATGCTCGAGTGCTCCCATGCTTTTCAATGGGGCTTGGGTGCTCGGCCGAGCACTCGAGCCTCAGGGGGTGCTCGGTCAGAGCACCCGAGCACCCGAGCATCGGGGTGCTCGCTCATCCCTACTAGGCACAATCTATTCTTGGGAATTCTTAAATGGGAAGCCTTTTGAAATATGAGAAAAAAAATATATTGTAGAGTTTTGCCTGATGAATTAAAAGAGGGACACTCACTCTGCTAGCACATGCTTCAACCAAAAAGTTATTACAGCTAAAATGTGTACTATTTAGTTGCAGTTCTTCCATGGACTGCAAACGTAATGGTGATTCTGTTGCTACAGAAGCCTATGACTGGCTGTTGTCAGTAACAATAGCGATCAGCGGACTGATATAGCGACAGTTCCACACTAATATGGCCACCAGTGGCAGCCCGGCATACAAAAAGACACAGGTTTCAGCTGTGATGATTTTTGAATTGACACTTTGAGTGCCAGAGGGGTACGCAAAGAGTTGCGTACCCCTCTGACACTCAAAGGGTTAAACATCTTTCAGCACTGGCGGTACTGTTATTGTACTCAGCAGGGAAGCCTTAAAATATATATGTTTTCCATATTAACTGATACTTTGCCTTTAAGGTTAAAGGAATAGTAACCTCTTACCTCATTTACTACTTTACATATCCTGTTGAATGGTTCCATTAGTTGTTTATATTCTTTGAAGTGGTTTTCATAACATTATTCCATGAGCTACAGAAGTAAATACATCTAATAATGATTATCTTTTTTGCTTTCTGTATTAAGTATAATGACCCGTAATATTAGAGGCATTTTTTTTTTCTTTTATATTGTCACATGTCAAGGTGGATTGTCAGTTGAATGTTTACTTCAAGCTCTTATCCATTGTATGTTTTCTCTGATGTGTTTCTTAATGTAAATATCTAGACATTCTTTGTAATGTTTTCTTATATTCTATATAATAATTCGCCAGGATGTTTGTCAGAAGCCGTCATGCTAAGCAGAGACTGTTCGAATGCACAGAATGCTGGGAGCACGGAATGCTGGGAGGTGTAGGAATGCTGGGAGTTATGTGCTGGGAGCACGGAATACTGGGAGCATGGAATGATGGGAGTTCTGTGCTGGGAACATTCTGTGCTTTCGGGCAGTTGCTACAGTACATGACTGCATCGGCGGCAGAATGCAGAGCAGGACCGACCTCTTAACCTTTTGAGCCCCAGAGGGGTACGTAACGCATTGCAAAGCAATGTGCGTACCCCTCTGGAAATCAAAGGGTTAACATCATCCGATCTTTGGCCCGTGTACACAGGCTTTTACACTAGTCTCTAATAAAAAAAGAAAAAAAAAGGTATAGTAACCTCAACCTTCCAAATTAAAACCCACCCTATGCTAAAGGGCATAGCCCTGATCATGATGGAAAGGGGATAAAATCATACTGATCCCCATCTCCCACCCACTCCTGTTCCATTTCCTGCAGAGATCGGGGTCTTTAATGGGACAATCATTCTCCCTGATAAAACCCTGTATGCCCACTGGTCATGAACAAAGGTATTCAAGGCCTTAAAGGGATAGTAATACTTAAATATTACTAATCCCCATATCCATTTGAACCCCTGAAGTGCTTCTAAGGTCTCTCATGCATTTTGAAGAGCTGCATTGCGGATCTCTCTCATCTAAGGGTTTAAAGGGGAACTACCACCCCGCAATAACTTAAGCTGCCTTCATTCTTCATCTGGCGACTAGCTGCTTAGTAGCGCTAGTCGCCAGAAATATTACCTGGTTCCGAAGATTTCTCCATTTTACCAATGCTCAGAGGAGCAGGAAGCATGGGCAGTCTACTTAACCCTGCTTTTTACTTTTTTACTGTTTTTTAAATCAGTCATAAACATTATTTTTGTTAAGTCCTGTGAGTGCATTGTAATTGAGTACATATATATATATATATAGTAAAGGTGCAGCCATTTTCAAGTCCACAGGATTAAGGCCTCCTCAAAATAATATATATATGCACAAATAAAAATGGGTTTGTAACCTTCTCTATATGTACAAAAAATAGATACAAATATCTTAGAAGCAAAGGCACTGACTGGGTCTTACATTTAGGTGAAATATTTTTGCATTATAGAAATAAATGTCATCACCCTGATGAAGGTCCATGTGTTGGGACTGATGGACTGCTAAATAAAGCTTTCTTCTGTTTGCAACATCCGTGATGATGAGTGGTGTCTCTTCTCTGGACTAATTCAGGTTTAGGACATTTGTGTTATCTCTATGGAATGTGCACCAGCCATACTGCTATCAAGCATGTGCTTCCCCCTCTTAGCATTAACTAGATAGATAGATAGATAGATAGATAGATAGATAGATATGAGATAGATAGATAGATAGATAGATAGATAGATAGATAGATAGATATGAGATAGATAGATAGACAGATAGATAGATAGATAGATAATGAGATAGATATGAGATAGATAGATAGATAGATAGATAGATATGAGATAGATAGATAGACAGATAGATATGAGATAGATAGATAGATAGATAGATAGATAGATAGATAGATAGATAGATATGAGATAGATAGATATGAGATAGATAGATAGATAGACAGATAGATAGATAGATAGATAGATAGATATGAGATAGATAGATAGATAGATATGAGATAGATAGATAGATAGATAGATAGATAGATAGATAGATAGATATGAGATAGATAGATAGACAGATAGATATGAGATAGATAGATAGATAGATAGATAGATAGATATGAGATAGATAGATATGAGATAGATAGATAGACAGATAGATAGCTAGATAGACAGACAGACAGATAGATAGATATATAGATAGATAGATAGATAGATAGATATGAGATAGATAGATAGATAGATAGATAGATAGATAGATAGACAGATAGATATGAGATAGATAGATAGATAGATAGATAGATAGATTGATAGATATTAGATAGATAGACAGATAGATAGATAGATAGATATGAGATAGATAGATAGATAGATAGATAGATAGATAGATAGATAGATATGAGATAGATAGATAGATAGATAGATAGATAGATAGATAGACAGATAGATATGAGATAGATAGAAAAATAGATAGATAGATAGATAGATTGGAGCCACTTGGCTCCAAAAGGGACTGACAGCGCAGGCGCACGGACGTCACTGTGACGAGATGTCCGTGCTTCCTGCTCCTCTGAGCATCGGTAAAATGGAGAAATCTTCGGAACCAGGTAATATTTCTGGCGACTAGCGCTACTAAGCAGCTAGTCGCCAGATGAAGAATGAAGGCAGCTTAAGTTATTGCGGGGTGGTAGTTCCCCTTTAATTACTTTTTCAAACTCTACGTAGACCTTTAAACCATCCCATGTGGCCCATTTGAGGTTCATTCATGCATCTTGTTGCAGATACTTTGGGCTAGATCTACCGTGAGACTAACTGGTCTTTTTTTTTTTTTTCAACTGGGACATCCATTACTTTCTGCAAAATTCTTTATTTTTCTATTCGTATTTATTATTCAGATAAGCGATCGTTAGCCTATGTATATTAATCTATCTGTATGCTAATTCCGTGAATCGGTGCGATCTGCCTGTTCTCTGTGGAAATTCTAAATGATTGCCATCTCAACACATTCAGTCATTTAATTGCAAACCTCAATGTTAGTTTTATTGTCATATCTGTCGGTGGAAGGAAATGGCCTTTTTTACATCAGTAATCAGGCCTTGCTAACAGACAGGTTTTTTTTTTTCACTTGCATAGCTAAATTGAGAACAGTTTTTTCTTTACAAATATAAATCAAGAAATGTAAGGCTGAAATAGTATTATCAAACCATTTTTTTAATAAATGCGGTGGAAATCTGTAAGTGTATTTAACCCTTTTTTGGTCAAACCACGCTATACGGTACGATTAAACATTCCATAAAATTCCCATTCATTTAAATGGGGCTTCTAGCTAAAGAGGGGCAATTGTACAGCAAACCAAATGCACCATAGGGACAAGTCTAAATTCCAATTGATTTGAATGGGGCTTTCCTTTCTTTGCAATGTGTGGGAGACCTCTCAAGCATTCAAGGGGTTAAAGGGGCAGTAAACCTTACTTTAAAAAAAAAAAAAAAAAAAAATATATATATATATATATATATATATATATATATATATATATATACACATATGTCACAAAATAGGGAGAGTGCTAATTCTTAGTGAAAAATTAAAATATATTGGTAAAGCAGAGATAACAATAATATATTCATTTTAAATATTATAAGCTCCCGATTAGTGTAAAACCTATATAACGCTATATAGACATTGTCAGTTCACATAAAAAATATCAATTCTAGAACGTATCACCACTAAATAACAGAATACAAATACTTGCATGTATATATATATATATATATATAGAGAGAGAGAGAGAGAGAGAGAGAGAGAGAGAGAGAGAGACGAATTGTTGTGTGTGAAAGCACTCTCTCTTCCAGATTAATGGCCCAGGTGCACAATCCCAAAGGATGAAATACAAACGAAATAAGGGCAGCACCCGCGGGACTTTTAATAAGGCAATGATTTTATTATATGGTCAAAGTTTCGGACACACATATATTACACATATATTACACACATATATTACAATAGACTAGGGTGAAAGCAATGTGGAAAAAACCCCAGAAGTCTGAGAACATTCTATCTGCTTCCCCACTTGGCCAGCAGGGAAGTGGAGAGAATACTTTCAGCACCACAAACAGCATCACTCCCTCATCCCTTTGAGTTCCATAGGGATGTGCATTGTGCACCAACAAATACACAGTCATCCTCTCTGTTCTGTGTACTCCCAAGGGGACAACGCTGGGGGGCAGGCAGTGTACATGGAGGATTTGTGGTTACCAGTGGGCAACAGTACAAGTCTGGGGGTCAGGCAGTGTACATGGAGATTTGTGGCTACCAGTGGGCAACGGTACAAGCCTGGGGTTCAGGCAGTGTACAAGGGGTTCTATGAATACCAGTGGGCAAGGGAACAAGGCTGGTGGGCAGCTGGTCCCCATTCAAATGGTTAAATGTATATATCTAACTGATATACGAAGGACACTTGCTAATTTCTTCTGTTAACCCTTTAAGAACAATGCAACCTGTTAACACACCCCTCTGCTTCTTAAAGGGCTGTAGAAATTAATAGATGCATTCAGTTACAACAACCTTTTAATTCAACTTTACATATTCTGCAAAATAATAATATCTAATGTCCACTTGTCTATCGTTTTTATTTATTGATTTTTTTCCATCTTTGCCTATTTTTTTACACTTTTATGTCCTTGATAGTGAGCTCCCTGGATATCAAATCTGACAGCTAGAGTGGTGACGTCAGTGAGGGGGAAACTTTGCTTGTGAATATCTCTCAAACCATAAAGGTCTGAGAGATAAGACTGATATAGTTCTTAAATGATTTTTAATGGCTACAATACAAAATAAAATGTTTTTGAAGTATTACTATCACTTTAAACCTTTGCAATGTGTTGGACACCCCTCTGGCACTCAGACGGTTAAAGGGATAGTAATGTTTCACAATAAAAGCAGCTCCAATTAATCTTCATAATATTTGAGCCTTGGAGAGTGTTATTTCAATACTGTCACAGTTGTAGTTCAAGAGTAATTGAATGATAAAGTATCCCCCTCCCACCCCTTTTACTGATGTAACATTGCTCACCTCAGAGCAACAAGACTGTCCGGATGGATCACAGAGAGGGACAATCTTCAGTGATCATAAGCAGAAACCTGAAAAACCTGTCAAGGGGGGTGGGGTTTTCCTTATGATCACAGTAAGAAGATTGTCCCTTGCTGTGATCAGTCCAGTCAAGAGACCAAATTCCATATCTGAGGGGAGGCGGCTTACACTAGTAAAAGGGCGGGAGGGAGATATTTTATCATTCAATTACTCTTGTACTACAACTCTGACTGTATTGAAATAACACTCTCCATGACCCAAATACTATAAAGATTAATTGGAGCTGCTTTTATTGTGAAACGTTATTATCCCTTTAACTGGAGATAATTACTTATTAAATCACATGACAGCTTCATTTTCCGAAATGTAGCACTTTGGCTCTGATGCTGAGAGCATCCAATGTAAGGAGGAATGTTGTGCTTTGATGACAGTTCAAAGCTACAAAGAGAACCTTCTGTATTGTCCATCCTTCTGTCACCCAGCATGTTGTGTTTAGTGCCGGGGGCCACCGAAAACAGCTGCTGGCCTTTAAGAAACCACTGTGCGATCTAATATGCTACAATGAACAGATGGGCTCTTATTAGGGGACGTGCGCATAGCGCAGCATGGCTCAGGATAAAGATTAAATTTGCTGACATATTCGCTGGTGTTGGGTAAGAACAGAATAGACCAAAACAGAGATTTTTGGCGTGTGGGGGCCACTTTATTTTTCACTTTCTCCCTCCAATAATCTTTATGTGGGAATTACCAAAAACCCTACTTGGTGAAAGGTCTTTTCACTCCTTAGTGCATCTCTCCCCCTGGAGTAGTTCTGGAATAATCCTACTGCGCTATAATAGAAAATGAGAATTATTCAAATTTCCATTAACTTAAGAGGAGATTTAAATCACTTGCTTTGCAATGCGTTGAAGCCTTCTCTAGCGTGCAAAGGGTTAAAATCCCATTTTAAATAAAAGAATATTTTAATATTTTTCGAATATGGTGTTGTTGGTTTATGCTAGAATTATTTCAGGGGAAGATGTACTAAGGTGTGATAAAGAGGAGATAACTTCTCCAGTGAGATATACTCTCCAGCTCCTATGTTATTCTATGGGAGATCTTTACTTATAGACTACAGGAGAGATGTACTAAGGTGTGATAAAGAGGAGATAACTTCTCCAGTGAGATATACTCTCCAGTTCCTATGTTATTCTATGGGAGAGATTTAGTTATAGACTACAGGGGGAGATGTACTAAGGTGTGATAAAGAGGAGATAACTTATCCAGTGTGATAAACTCTCCAGTTCCTATGTTATTCTATGGGAGAGATTTAGTTATAGACTACAGGGGAGATGTACTAAGGTGTGATAAAGAGGAGATAACTTCTCCAGTGAGATAAACTCTCCAGTTCCTATGTTATTCTATGGGAGATCTTTAGTTATAGACTACAGGAGAGATGTACTAAGGTGTGATAAAGAGGAGATAACTTCTCCAGTGAGATATACTCTCCAGTTCCTATGTTATTCTATGGGACAGATTTAGTTATAGACTACAGGGGAGATGTACTAAGGTGTGATAAAGAGGAGATAACTTCTCCAGTGAGATAAACTCTCCAGTTCCTATGTTATTCTATGGGAGAGATTTAGTTATAGACTACAGAAGGAGATGTACTAAGGTGTGATAAAGAGGAGATAACTTCTCCAGTGAGATAAACTATCCAGTTCCTATGTTATTCTATGGGAGAGATTTAGTTAAAAAGACTACAGGGGGAGATGTACTAAGGTGTGATAAAGAGGAGATAACTTCTCAGTGAGATAAACTCTCCAGTTCTTATGTTATTCTATGGGAGAGATTTAGTTATAGACTACAGGGGAGATGTACTAAGGTGTGATAAAGAGGAGATAACTTCTCCAGTGAGATAAACTCTCCAGTTCCTATGTTATTCTATGGGAGAGCTTTAGTTATAGACTACAGAAGGAGATGTACTAAGGTGTGATAAAGAGGAGATAACTTCTCCAGTGAGATAAACTATCCAGTTCCTATGTTATTCTATGGGAGAGATTTAGTTAAAAAGACTACAGGGGGAGATGTACTAAGGTGTGATAAAGAGGAGATAACTTCTCAGTGAGATAAACTCTCCAGTTCTTATGTTATTCTATGGGAGAGATTTAGTTATAGACTACAGGGGGAGATGTACTAAGGTGTGATAAAGAGGAGATAATGTCTCTAGTGAGATATACTCTCCAGTTCCTATGTTATTCTATGGGAGATCTTTAGTTATAGACTACAGAGGAGATGTACTAAGGTGTGATAAAGAGGAGATAACTTCTCCAGTGATATAAACTCTCCAGTTCATATGTTATTCTATGGGAGAGATTTAGTTATAGACTACAGGGGGAGATGTACTAAGGTGTGATAAAGAGGAGATAACTTCTCCAGTGAGATAAACTCTCCAGTTCCTATGTTATTCTATGGGAGAGATTTAGTTATAGACTACAGGGGGAGATGTACTAAGGTGTGATAAAGAGGAGATAACTTCTCCAGTGAGATAAACTCTCCAGTTCCTATATTATTCTATGGGGGAGATTTAGTTATAGACTACAGGGAGAGATGTACTAAGGTGTGATAAAGAGGAGATAACTTCTCCAGTGAGATAAACATTCCAGTTCCTATGTTATTCTATGGGAGAGATTTAGTCATAGACTCCTGGAGCTGATGTACTAAGGTGTGATAAACATTATACAGATAATTTGTCTCGGTGCAATCAGGGGTACAAATGCATATTATATACTTGTTCTTATATCCCACCATACACCTCTATAATAATGACAAAAATACAAGCACATTGGGCATAGCAATTTTCAAAATTTTACATCTGGAAAGCAAACATTCATATTTTCAGATAAAATCATGGCACTGTAAGTGGTACAAGAGACACACAAAAGTGTCAAAGTGCCCTGGGTGAGAACCACTGCTCTAGTTGGACACATCTTGGTGCATAGGGGCCATTGAATGACTTGATGGTAGATGCACTAAAATGTTATAAAAAGGTGAATACTTGGAGTAGACAATTCCTACATTATTCTATGGAGCCAATGCAGTAAAATCTCTCAATTGGAAGAGATCAGTACACACGCTCCACAGAATAACATAGGAACTGGAGAAGTGATATCACTGGAGAAGTCATCTCCGCTTTATCTCCTCTTTATCACCACTTAGTGCATAACCCCCAGGGATTCAATCACCCTGGAGAAGTTATCTCCTCCTTATCACAACTTAGGGCAGTGGATAGGGTTGCCACCTTTACTTAAAAAAAATAACGGCCATGGCATTCCCTCCATGGACTTAAAGGGATAGTATTACTTCAAAATTACTATCCCTCATATTGTAGCCCTTAATAAACTGAGTTAAATGACACCAGCGGCATCTCTCAGACCTTTATGATTTAAGAGATAGCCGCTTTCAAAGTTTCCTCTCCCGGTCTCTGAATCAAGAGGAGGCTCTTCAGCAGAGCCGATATCGCGTTATGGAAGGAAAAATGATTCATTGAAACAGTCTTCTACGTGTGCTTTGTAACCAAGCACGCGTAGAAGACTGTTTCAATGAATCATTTTTCCTTCCATAACGAGATATCGGCTCTGTTTAAGAGCCTCTGCCTGTCCCGGGACCGGATTCCCCTGCTGGCAGCAGAACGCTGACAGCAGGGGAGAGGAAACTTTGAAAGCGGCTATCTCTTATACCATAAAGGTCTGAGAGATGCCGCTGGTGTCATTTAACTCAGTTTATTAAGGGCTACAATATCATACCTCCCAACATTACAAATTGCCAAAGAGGGACACTTGTGTTTTAGGGGGTGTTACTGGGGGGTGTGGCTGGTGGGTGGGGCATTACCGAAAATGTGTAGGCTATTTCATGACTTATTGTGTAACCTAATAAATGACTTATAACAAGAACAAAGTATTTTATTTATACAGACTAATTTATAAACGCATATACTGATGTTTAAACAAACGTTAGTGTGAGGTTTATTGCTGTAGAGCAATATCATACACTTATAACCACACCACACAGTTTGCTCTCATAAAAAGAGGGACATCAGGGTGGGAAAGAGGGACAGAGGGATTTGGGTCTAAAAGAGGGACTGTCCCTCCTAAAGAGGGACAGTTGGGAGGTATGCAATATGAGGGATAGTAATTTTGAAGAAATACTATCCCTTTAACATTGGACAGAAGCCAGTAAAATACCGGCTGGGTGGCAACACTAGCAGTGGAGAACAAAGTGAGGCTCTTCAGCTGCTTCCACACAACCACTCCTATCATTCTCACGTTGGCGCTGGTGTCTGGGGGGCAATGTAGAGAGGACAATGTGGTCAAGGGGTTCCAATATGGTTGGGGGGGCTATGGAATTTCTTGCACCAGGGCCCAGAGGCTCCTGTTGGAGGGGGGGGGGACACTTATGAACATGGGTATTGCCCATGTGTAAGCAGCCTTTAACCTTTGAATTGCTGGATATGTCAAGTTAAAACTGAACCACAACAGACTGCTATCACCTAAATAATAACTTCACGAAGAAAGAAATACTGCGGGTAAAATGTATTTCTGTATGAAGGCCCACTTCCAAAACAAAGATATATGCACTTATGTATTTCATCTTGATCAGATTTCTTGTTTGTTAAATGTTCCAGCATTGTTCTATTGCTATATAAGCTTCAAGGATTTTTGGCAATGGCCATTGTTGTCCTTTGTCTAAGTGTAACCCCTCTGGGATCGCAGTGATTTCTGCTGCCACTGACTATCCTGCAGTTCCTGCGGAGTGGCCAGCAGATGGCGAGCTCCTATGCACAATGATGGATATTCAGGACTCCATTTTAGTTTGAAGTTGGTTTTAGAGCTGGGTTGAAGTGAGTGATGGAGCCTCTTCTAAGCAGGGAATGCTGACCTGGCTGATCCAGTGCTGGAGGATCCTGGAAGAAGCATTCCTGCAGACAGCTGTAACCAGACCAAGGCACAGAACTGATCCTGGCAGGGAATGCTGTGAAGAGTGCAGGAATTCCAGCAGCAGTTAAAGGAGCAGGCACAGTGGTGTCCGTAGACATTTTTCCGGGGGGGGGGCAAAGCCATAATATGACCCCCAGGCCAGCCCATCAAGCCCCTTCATTTATATGGAGGAGGGTAACTGTAGGGGGGGCAAGTGCCCCTTTTGTCCCCCCCCCCCCTTCGGACACCCATGAGCAGGCGCTCCCCTTCCTGAACTGACCAGATTGCAGACTGTGGAGTGGTAAGCTTGAAACCTCTCCCCCTGTTTCACCACAGGGCACCCTGAATCTGGTTACACAATTAAAGAGACCTTGCTCTATAGATTCTCTGATCATTGGAAGATTACAGCATAACACAAACCATAATGTGGATTACAATTACTCTGGGCCCCAACTATGTGCACCAACTAATGGTACCCAACTGCCACTAGGGGGAAGCCTAGGGTGAGCCGCAGTATTTGTTGTGGGTGGGTGAATACCATATTGACCATTGCATTCTTGAACTGTTTTACTGTATTATATTCATGTGTATGTTATATTCCCGCATATCTGTTATATTCCTGCATAGGGTTTCTTTCTGTGCAATACAAAGTTCTATTTAAGATAGTTCTGTGTCAGTTTTATTGCTCACTTAAATATGTTCCCAACTGGGCCCCACATCCATACCCTGGATGCCCAGCTGGGTGGAGGCACTGCCGCAGTCATGTACCCCAACTCCCAGGTAGCGGAGGCTCAGGATCGGCCTGCAGAGCACAAGGAGGTTTCTGGGGTAGAGGAACACAGGGGTGTCTGTGGGCCTACGCAAAACCCAGTTACATAAGTAAACCATTCCAGCTTGATTATTGTATCTGCGCTAGTCTGTCATCATGTCTTACAATGCCACTTGAATTCACTCGAAGTATGCTAACCATCTCGGATGTTTAAAGAGGTCTCCATCTCCTACGCTTTCTTTTCACTGGCTGATAGCAATAGAAGAGTGAATGTTAGAGAATTAACACTTTAAGAGTCAGAGGGGTGCACTGTGTGCAACGCATTGCATCGCGTACCCCGCTGATGTTCAAAGGGTTAACAGCCAGCCATGTTTCAATGTCCACTGGTAGACAAATATCCACAGATACACTGACACCCAGCCTGGTCCCACTGTCCACCTGTATTCATAGAGCCAGAGATTCACTGTGAGACTACAAACGTGTCCTGCTGGAAGTCATGTACCCAGCCATAAACTGTTTGATGTTCAAGCCTTGTTCCACTTTCCACTAGCTGTCACAGAACCACACACACACTGCCTGATATCCCAGCCTTGTTCCACAGTCCACTGGTAGTCACAGACCCACACATACACTGTCTGACACCCCAGCCTTGTTCCACTGGTAGTCACAGACCCACACATACACTGTCTGACACCCCAGCCTAGTTCTAATGGTAGTCACAGACCCACACATACACTGTCTGACACACCAGCCTTGTTCTACTGGTAGTCACAGACCCACACATACACTGTCTGACACACCAGCCTTGTTCTATTGTCCACTGGTAATCACAGATCCACACATACACTGTCTGACACCCCAGCCTTGTTCCACTGGTAGTCACAGACCAACACATACACTGTCTGACACCACAGTCTTTGTTCCACTGGTAGTCACAGACCCACACATACACTGTCTGACACCCCAGCCTAGTTCTACTGACCACTGGTAGTCACAGACCCACACACTGACACCCCAGCCTTGTTCTACTGATAGTCACAGACCCACACATAAACTGTCTGACACCCCAGCCTTGTTCTATTGGTAGTCACAGACCCACACATAAACTGTCTGACACCCCAGCCTTGTTCTATTGGTAGTCACAGACCCACACATAAACTGTCTGACACACCAGCCTTGTTCTATTGTCCACTGGTAGTCACAGACACACACATACATTGACTGATACCCGACCCTTGTTACACTGTCCACTGGTAGTTACAGACCCAAACACTGCCTGATACTCCAAACTTCCAATGCCACTATTATCTTTTACTGCCATCTGTTCTATGGAACCTTTTGAACTTCTTCAGAGAACTCTAGAATTCCTTGGAACACATTTTGTGAAACACTGATCATTAGTATCACAATAAACAACTATATCTTTTAAATAAATCTGTGATAACTATACCCCAGAAATGCCATGATTTGAAGGCATAAATAACACAATGTTTCCCAATGACTTGTTTGTCAAACTGATTTCTTGGTTATTGAATGGAAATCCACAAAACAGTGATTTACTAGTTATTAGGCATTAAAGCGTTAAAAAAGGCACCAAACTATTAACAGAACCAACGATCTGGCAAATTAGACTTAATTTAAGTCTGAGTTCTGTGCACTGCCAAAGGATTTAAGAGGACGACGAAAACTCACACAGCATAACAAACCCACACGGAGAAGGTAGCGTGACGGTAGAAGGGAAGCCAAGTGTAAGAAAAGGAAAAAAAAAAGCGATGAATAAAATATTAATCATGCATTTTTAATGTGTAAATATGCAAAGAGTCTGCCGGCTGCTCTTTTTCTCTGGCTAAACGCGTTCAGTTTCTACGTCCCCAAGTGAAAGGCCTTTTTACCCACAATTACTCAACACGCCAACTGACTAATGTGAAAGGTAATGCTGGATGTGTGGCCCTATAGCAGATGTCAACATGCGAGCATCCAGCTCCTGTCGAAGTACAATTACCATCATCATGAGCACCCCAACTTAAAGAGGAACTATCACCCCAAATAAAGTCCCCCTCCAATAATTATTCATATAGCAATAAGCTTAGAAATAGTAATATTATCCAGCTTAAGTGTTGCGTTATTAAGAAATCCTACTTGTTCCGAGACTGACAGACAGGCTTCTTGCTTTAGCGGCATCTGCATTCCTGCACTGTCAGTCACTTCCTGTTACCTTAACGGGATAGTAATACTTCATTATTACAATCCCCCATGTTGTAGCCCTTAAAATTCTGAATTCAACGATACCGGCGGCATCTCTCAAACCTTTATTGTTTGAAACATATCCGCTTTCAAAGTTCCCTCTTTTTGTCTTTCCCCTGATGTCAGCGTTCTAGCTGAGAGAAGGGGAATCCTCTCAGTGAACAAGCGGCGGCTCTGCATCAGTGCTGAGATTGCATTATAGAAACAGATATCCTTCACTAAAATGGTTTTCTACATGTACTTGGTTTGTGCTTGGTTTGCAAGCACACGTGGAAGACCATTTTAGTGAAGGATTTCTGTTTCTATAACAAGATCTCAGCACTGCTGCAGAGCCGCCACCAGTCCCGGGACCGGATTTCCCTTCTCTCAACTAGAAAGCTGACTTCAGGGGAAAGGCAAAAAGAGGGAACTTTGAAAGCGGATATCTCTCAAACCATAAAGGTTTGAGAGATGCTGCTGGTATCGTTGAATTCAGAATTTTAAGGGCTACAACATGGGGGATTGTAATAATGAAGTATTACTATCCCTTTACGGTACAATGCAGTGCCCAGGGCCAGATTTACAACTCAGGAGACTGTAGGCACAGAAATCTGAAATGCCCCCCATTTGCATCTCTACTAGACACCTCCACAATGCTCCAAATCTCCACATTACCCCCCATTTCCATATAGCCCTCACATTGCCCCCCATCAGCTCCATATTGCCATCAGCTCCAAATTATCCCCAATCAGCTCCATATTGCCCTCACGTTGCCCCCATCACCTCCAACTTGCCCCCATCATCTACAACTTGTCCCAATCATCTCCAACTTGCCCCCAGCATCTCCACATTGCCCCATCAGCTCCAGCTTGCCCTCACATTACCCCCATCATCTCCACATTGCCACTATATCAGCTCCAACTTGCCCTCACATTGCCATCAGCTCCACATTGCCCACATCATCTTCACATTGCCCCCACTTTGCCTCCCGCATACGTTTCCTACCTCCCTGGTGGTCCAGCGGCAGATGTCTGTGCCTCCTTCTATAGCTACTGTTGCTCCCGCGCGGTCTCTTTAGGAATGCAGAGCGCTGGGAGATGATGTCATCTCCCAGCGCTCTGCATTAGAACCGACAAGGGAGCAACAGCAGCTACAGGTCTGTGCCTTCTGTCTGAGCCGAAGAAAGCACGGACCTTACCATGCGGTGGGCGGGTTGTTACTGTGCACAGCACGCAGCGCTGTGAACAAAAATATATATATATTTTTTAAATTTCAATGACAGGTGCCCCTCTGTGGGGTGCGCCTGTAGGCAGATGCCTACTCTGCCTTATGGCAAATCCGGCCCTGGCAGCTCCTTCTAGAGAAGACAGACAGTGCAGGCACGCAGATGTTTCTAAGCCAAGATGACTGCGTTGTTGCCTGCCCATCAGCCTCAGAAGAAGTAGGATTTCTTACTAATGCGGTAATACTACTATTTCTAAGTTATATGACTAATTATTGGGGGGGGGGGACTTTATTCAGGGTGATAGTTCCTCTTTAACCAATGTGTAAGGAAGTGCTGGACTATATGTGGCTCTTCAGCAGATGTTGACATGTGGCCCTACAACCCTAACTAGAATACAATTCCCATCATCCTCAGCATGTCAGCTTAACCAGTGGGTAAGAGAGAGCGGGACAACATGTGACCCTCAAACTGATGTCAACATGTGGCCCACCAACTCCCATTGGAATACAGTTCCCTTCATCCCCAACTTGACTAATAGGTAAGGCAGTGAGGTGCAACATGTGGCCCCCAGCAGATTACAGTATGTGATCCTCCAGCTGTTGCTGGACTACAATTCCAATTTTCCTCAGCATGTCAAAGTCTTTGCAATGCATCTGAGACCTCTGTAGAATTCAAGGGTCAAAATCACCATTTAACTCTACTTAACTCTACTTAAATCAACTTAACTCTTTAAAGGAGCATTAAACTTTTTTATGTAAACCTATATGTTATAGAGCTTTTTCTGCTGGGTAAAACAATGTAACTCCCAAAACTGTCAGTTGTTTGATTAAAAAGTTCAAATAATCAGGAAGTGAATTTACTGTGTTTACTTCCTGATAGTTCTAACTGACAGGAAGTGAACTTACTGTGTGTTTACTTCATGATAGATCTGACAGGAAGTGACTCAGCAGTTTCTATCACATTCTGTGGAGAACTGTATGTCAGTGACTTTCCTCTCCATTAGAATATAACAGGATAACTAACTGGAATTTGACCACTAGAGGGCACTGCTAATGAAAAAACCCACAATGGTTTAAATGGTAATAACTTTGAAAATATACATCTCTCAGCAGTGTGAGTATCCTCATTGTATTCAACAGGAAAAACCCTATAATTTATATTTTTACATAAAAGAGTTTACTGCTCGTTTAAGAATTCTGCAGTGAGCAGAGTTAGTATCCTGTTGTCTTGCTAACAACTGTCACGTCTGCCTCCATGGACAAAATATCCAGGACTGTCTGAAGAACAAAGGCAGAAGGGCAACATTAATTGGGACTATTAGGATTTTCTGGCTATAGTAAGATAAGGGGGATTATTATTAGGTGGGTCTCCTTTAAAGAAGCGGTCAACTTGCTATGAAAAAAAACCAAACATATATATATATATATATATATATATATATATATATATATATATATATATATATATATTAGGGCTTTTCCTGTTGAGCAAAATAATGGTACTCCCACTGCTGTTAGATGGATATTTCCAGAGTTATTACAGTTCAAATGTGTAGTTTTTTCTTTATAATAATATTGCCCTCTAGTGGTCAGATTCCAATTATTTATTCTGTTACATTCTATTAAAGAGGAAAATCACTGATAAGCAGTTCTCAGTAGAATGTGATAGAAACTGCTGAGTCACTTCCTGTCGGCTAGAACTTTTAGGAAGTAATCAGACCGCAATTCATTTCCTTCTCGATTGAACTGTTATACCATTTGACAGTAGTTATTGCCTGCTTTTTTCACTTAGCAGGAAAAACGTAATGCTCCTTTAACGGTTCTGAAACTCAGCCCAACATAAACTTTACTTTTAGTCACCCAAAGTAAATTTTCAATGACATTATGATTGCGTGTTTATTTTTATTTTATTTTAACAATCCTCTCAGTGTGTGGTAGAATCAGGATGGGGTTTCACACACTGACATGAAATCGAGACTATGTTTGTTGTGGTGAGAAAGGGCTGTGAAGTTTATCTAATATTACTGTATTCAGACCTCCAAATCTAGCATGAAAAAGCTGGAAGCAACCAAAATCTCAGGAAAGACATAAAAGCCTGTCATCCTGCAAGTGTCACAAGCTCTACCTTTTATAATATATTCTCACACATTGTCTGCAATTCACTGCACCAAGATATTGTGCCTGGGGACAAAAACACAAGATGCTGGATATATTAACTGCTACATTTAAGTGCCTGTCTATCTATCTATCTATCTATCTATCTATCTATCTATCTATCTATCTATCTATATATCTAACTATCTATCTATCTATCTGCAGCTAATACATTTATATGAGTTTTATGTATAGAGCTAGATAAACTTAGAGGAGAAGTAATTTTTTTCTAATTATAAACTGCATATGATAATGATTTTCTTGCTGAGTAAAACAACACTACTCCCATTGCTGGTAGTTGTTTTAGTCAAAAGTTATAACTGTTCAAACTGAAGGGAAGTGATGAAGCTGTTACTGTCACATTCTAGGAATGACTGTAGTCAGTGACTCACCTCTCCCTTAGAATGCAATAGAATAACTGAATGAACAATAAGTGAACTGTAGGGGAACTGTCTTGATATCAGATGATACTGTTAAAGGGATAGTAATACTTAAAATGTAAAAAAATATACGTTGTAGGGTTTATCCTCCTGAGTAAAACAAAGGTACTCCCACTGCTGAGAGATATTTTATTAAAAAATTGTAACAGCTCAAACCTGAATTGTTCAGGTGCAATATCACAGTGGCCTGAAAATTTACAGTGGAGCTGTTGCTACATCATCCTATGGAGATTTATGGTCTACAGACCAGAGCAGTCCATAGGATGATGTAACAACAGCGCCACGGTAAATTTTCAGGTCACTGTGATTTTGCAACTAAAAAATTCAAGTTTGATCTGTTATAATTTTTTAATAAAAATATCCCATTAATGTAAAAATCATCTATAACATCTTTAGAATGACAGATCTTGCAGCAGGATGGAATACCCTTGTTTTAACGGCTCCATAAGATATATAATACATATATATATATATATATATATTTATGTATGTATTTTTTTAATAAAGGTTTCTGTCTATGTATCATACTAGCTAATAAATCCTTGTTTAGGCCTCATCTAGAATATGGAGTACAGTTTTGGGTACCAGTTCTTAAAAAATACATTGTTGAACTGGAAAAAATTCAAAGACGTGCAACAAAACTGATAGAGGGATTGGAGGATCTGAGTTTTAAAGAGAGACTATCCAAACTGAGGTCTAAGGGGTGATATGATTACCATTTACACATACATTCAAGGTCAATACAAAGAACTATCCAATTAATTATTTACGCAAATAGCTGAGCTAAGAATGAGAGGTTATCCATTAAGACTAGAGGAAAGGTACTTTTGACTAAAATAAAGGCAGGGATTTTTTACAGGAAGGGCAGTAAAGTTATGGAATTATTTTTCCTCAGGATGCTGTGCTTGCAGTTACTGTAATTGCTTTCAAAAATGTAATGGATACTTATCTAGCTCAGAACAATATTGAGAATTATGACAGATGGCTCCAAAGCACATAGGCCGTTGATCCGGGGAAATATCTGACTGCCATTTGTAGTCAGGAAGGTATTTTTTACCCATTTGGGTCTTAAAGGGATAGAAGTATTTCATATGTAATAAATATATGTTTATCCCCATGAGTAAAACAAGAGAACTCCCATTGCTGAAAAGTGTTTTATTCAACAGTTATTACAGTTCGAGCTTACATTTTTTAGGTGCAGTATCACAGTGGCCTGAAATTGTACAGTGGAGCTGTTGCTACACCATCCTATGGAGAGCTCTGGTCACTTAACCACAAATCTCCATATGCTGGTGTAACAATAGCACCACTGTACAATTTCAGGCCACTGCGATACTGCATCTAAAAAATTCACATTTGAGCTGTAATAACTTCTGAATAAAATATCTCTCAGTAGTGGGAGTACCCCTGTTTTACCCATGGGGATAAACACCGCACTACATATATATATATATATATATTTACATATTACTATCCCTTTAATTGGAAAATACTTCAATGGGGTTTATTTTTTGCCTTCCTCTGGATCAACTGGTGTGGTTTGGCATGGTCTGGACTTGATGGATGTATGGTTTTTTTCAGCCTCATCAACTGTGTTACTATGTTACTATGTAATGGGTTTAGCTCTGTAGAACCAGTTGATGATTTCTAAATAATCAAAAAAGCACAGTGTTTCACCTGTCTTCACCTTCCCTCACCATGCCCCACCCCCTACTCCCAGCTTCTTCCCACCTGCTTCCAGCTTCTCTCCCTCCATGCCACTAGCTTCTTGCTCCTTGCTCCCAGCTTTTCTCCCATTGGTCCTAGCTTTCCCTCTCGCTTTGCCCCCCTGCCCTTGATCCTAGCTTTTGTACACCTTACTCCCAGAAGCACCCCCTCCCCCCTTGTCCATACCTCCCAAGTGTCCCTCTTTAGGAGACATTAGGGGCCCATACCTCCCAAGTGTCCCTCTTTAGGAGATATTAGGGGTCTGTACCGTCCAAGTGTCCCTCTTTAGGAGATATTAGGGATCCATACCTCCCAAGTGTCCCTCTTTAGGAGATATTAGGGGTCTGTACCGTCCAAGTGTCCCTCTTTAGGAGATATTAGGGATCCATACCTCCCACGTCTCCCTCTTTAGGAGATATTAGGGGTCCATACCTCCCAAGTGTCCCCCCTTAGGAGATATTAGGGGTCCATACCTCCCAAGTGTCCCCCCTTAGGAGATATTAGGGGTCCATACCTCCCAAGTGTCCCTCTTTAGGCGATATTAGGGGTGCATACCTCCCAAGTGTCCCACTTTAGGAGATATTAGGGGTCCATTCCTCCCAATTGTCCCTCTTTAGGAGATATTAGGATCCATACCTCCCAAGTGTCCCTCTTTAGGAGATATTAGGGATCCATACCTCCCAAGTGTCCCTCTTTAGGAGATATTAGGGGTACATACCTCCCAAGTGTCCCTCTTTAGGAGATATTAGGGGTCCATACCTCCCAAATGTCCCCCCTTTGGAGATATTAGGGGTCCATAACTCCCAAGTGTCCCTCTTTAGGCGATATTAGGGGTACATACCTCCCAAGTGTCCCTCTTTAGGAGATATTAGGGGTCCATACCACCCAATTGTCCCTCTTTAGGAGATATTAGGATCCATACCTCCCAAGTGTCCTACTTTAGGAGATATTAGGGGTCCATACCTCCCAAGTGTCCCTCTTTAGGAGATATTAGAGGTTCATACCTCCCAAGTGTTCCTCTTTAGGAGATATTATGGGTCCGTACCTCTCAAGTGTCCCTCTTTAGGAGGACAGTCCCTCTTTCAGACCCAAATTCCTCTGTCCCTCTTTCCCACCCTGATGTCCCTGTGTTTAGGAGATCAGATTGTGTGGTGTATATATAAGTGTATCACACTGCTGTCCCTGTGTTTAGGAGATCAGACTGTGCGGTGTGTATAGAAGTGTATCACCCTGGTGTCCCTGTGTTTAGGAGATCAGACTCTGCGGTGTGTATATAAGTGTATCATCCTGGTGTCCCTGTGTATAGGAGACCAGACTGTGTGATGTGTATATAAGTGTATCACCCTTGTGTCCCTGTGTTTAGGAGATCAGACTGTGTGGTGTGTATATAAGTGTATCGCCCTGGTGTCCCTGTGTTTAGGAGATCAGACTGTGTGGTGTGTGTATATAAGTGTATCACCCCGGTGTCCCTGTGTTTAGGAGATCAAACTGTGTGGTGTGTATATAAGTGTATCACCCCGGTGTCCCTGTGTTTAGGAGATCAGACTGTGTGGTGTGTATAGAAGTGTATCACCCTGATGTCCCTGTGTTTAGGAGATCAGATTGTGTGGTGTGTATATAAGTGTATCACCCTGATGTCCCTGTGTTTAGGAGATCAGACTGTGTGGTGTGTATAGAAGTGTATCACCCTGGTGTCCATGTGTTTAGGAGATCAGACTGTGTGGTGTGTATAGAAGTGTATCACCCTGGTGTCCCTGTGTTTAGGAGATCAGACTGTGTGGTGTGTATAGAAGTGTATCACCCTGGTGTCCCTGTGTTTAGGAGATCAGACTGTGTGGTGTGTATATATAAGTGTATCACCCTGGTGTCCCTGTGTTTAGGAGATCAGACTGTGTGGTGTGTATAGAAGTGTATCACCCTGGTGTCCATGTGTTTAAGAGATCAGACTGTGTGGTGTGTATATAAGTGTATCACCCTGGTGTCCCTGTGTTTAGGAGATCAGACTGTGTGGTGTGTATATAAGTGTATCACCCTGGTGTCCCTGTGTTTAGGAGATCAGACTGTGTGGTGTGTATATAAGTGTATCACCCTGGTGTTCCTGTGTTTAGGAGATCAGACTGTGTGGTGTATATATAAGTGTATCACCCTGGTGTCCCTGTGTGTAGGAGATCAGACTGTGTGGTGTGTATATAAGTGTATCACCCTGGTGTCCCTGTGTTTAGGAGATCAGACTGTGTGGTGTGTATAGAAGTGTATCACATTGCTCCACAGCAATAAAACTCACATTAATGTGTTTATAAATTAGTCTGTGTAAATAAAATACTTTGGTCTTGTAATAACTCATTTATTTAGTTACACAGAGTTGTCAATAGGTCATGCAATAACCTAAAATGTCTCTGTAATTCCCTGCCCACCAGCCTCACCACCCAGCAACACCCCCTAAAACACCAGTGTCCCTCTTTGGGAGATACGCCTGTGTGTCGCTGTGTACACTACACCATCCACCTCCCCTATTCTGTTTACTGTCCCTTTATTTGTGTTCCTATTTCTTGTTTGTCTTCTGCTCTAGTGAACGATTGCTATGTAGGAAGCATATTCTCTCCTCAAAGTACAGGATGAGCTGTAGGCGAAATCCGTAGTGCAGGGCATAACAATCAGGCCCTGAAGTGTCCTACCTCCCAGGCCTGCACACTGATCCAGCTGTCAGTGTCATACACTTTCCTGCTCACTGCTCCCAATAGCAGGACACCCGCGGGGGACTCACACGCCTGGACAGTGACGCATGTCTACACTGGAGAGGCTCGGGGACGGCTGAGCGCACAATCTTATGCTGGCTCCCTACTGTTCTTTTGGACTGTTTCATCACTTTTTCAAGCTGTCAGCAGAGTTGTCACAAGCTATTCTTGGTCAGTCCCGGTGTGAACAAAGAACTATAAATATCGTCTGATACCTGTTATCTCCAAAATCATCACAATGTTAGCTTAACCCCTTGGACGCTAATAATGTCTCTATTGCTTTGTGAAATGTCTACAGCAATTGTTGGAGTTCCAGCAGCTGGGAACTACAGCTCCCTTAGTCCTTAGTCAGATAGCGGTTGATTGAGGACGCTGGAAGTTGTAGTCTCTAACAGTTTGAGGTCTTATAACTGATTATCCCAGTCTGTAGCATTCAGTACCATGGGCAGACTGGACTTCAGAAGAGGGCCGCCATGACTACTAGGTGGCTCTAGATAGGTAGACGTGCGTATGTTGATAGAATACCCCACAAGTGTCCCTCTTTAGGGTGGACAGTCCCTCTTTCATACCCAAATCCCTCTGTCCCTCTTTCCCACCCTGGTGTCCCTGTGTTTAGGAGATCAGACTGTGTGGTGTGTGTATATAAGTGTATCACCCTGGTGTCCCTGTGTTTAGGAGATTAGACTGTGTGGTGTGTATATAAGTGTATCACCCTGGTGTCCCTGTGTTTAGGCGATCAGACTGTGTGGTGTGTATATAAGTGTATCACCCTGGTATCCCTGTGTTTAGGAGATCAGACTGTGTGGTGTGTATATAAGTGTATCACCCTGGTGTCCCTGTGTTTAGGAGATCAGACTGTGTGGTGTGTATATAAGTGTATCACCCTGGTGTCCCTGTGTGTAGGGGATCAGACTGTCTGGTGTGTATATAAGTGTATCACTCTGGTGTCCCTGTGTGTAGGGGATCAGACTGTGTGGTGTGTATATAAGTGTATCACTCTGGTGTCCCTGTGTGTAGGGGATCAGACTGTGTGGTGTGTATATAAGTGTATCACTCTGGTGTCCCTGTGTGTAGGGGATCAGACTGTGTGGTGTGTATATAAGAGTATCACTCTGGTGTCCCTGTGTGTAGGGGATCAGACTGTGTGGTGTGTATATAAGTGTATCACTCTGGTGTCCCTGTGTGTAGGGGATCAGACTGTGTGGTGTGTATATAAGTGTATCACTCTGGTGTCCCTGTGTGTAGGGGATCAGACTGTGTGGTGTGTATATAAGAGTATCACTCTGGTGTCCCTGTGTGTAGGGGATCAAACTGTGTGGTGTGTATATAAGTGTATCACTCTGGTGTCCCTGTGTTTAGGAGATCAGAGTTTGTGGATGGAGCAAGGCAAGGGACAAACTTCATTAAGGGGGCAAGGTCTTCCTTATACTTAATGACTGAAGTTTGTCCCTCCCTGCGTCCGTCCTGTCCCACGACCGGATTCCACATTCAATGGGAGGTGGCCAAAAGGGGCGGGAGGGGGATCTTTTCAGCTAAGCTAGCGGTTGAACTACAGAAAAGTGAGTAACTATATATAGTGCAAAATGTTCTAAAAATTGTACATAATAATCGGAACTCAACTTTTATTGCGCTAGTACTATCCCTTTGATATATCATTACAGTGGAGTAACTATAGGGGTCGCAGGTGTTGCACCTGCGACAGGGCCCGTGCACTCCAGAGGCCCAGCCTCCCCCCGCAACCCCTCCGCCTGGTGCCCGCAGTCTCCTGCCGGCGCTCTAGTAATGCAGAGCGCTGGGAGATGACATCGTCTTCCAGCGTTGTGCATTACTAAGAGGACCGAGCGGGAGCTCCAGGTAGGAGATGGGGGCATTGTGAAGGGGGGTCAATGTGATGGGGAGGGGGGCAAATGTGGTGGTGGGGGGCCCATGGCACTTCTTGTACCAGGGCCCGGAGGCTTCTACTTACGCCTCTGTATCATTATCATCAGCATGGGACTCCTCTGATGCCTCTACGGAATGTAATTGCTGCAAATCGAGGCAAAAAGTAGGAGGGTTTTACCTGCATGTGGGGGAGGGGCTTTCTGGGGCATCACACGAGTGGACGAGAAGTGGGAGGAACTGGGTGGGGAAGGAGGAAGAGTGGAAAGAACTGGTAAGAAGGAACAGAAGTGGGCAGAGTTTTAAAGGAGCAGTAAACTTTTTTTATGAAAAAATATATTGTGTAGGTATTTTCCTATTGAGTAAAATAAGGGTACTCCCACTGCTGAGAGATTTATATTTCCAGAGTTATTACAGTTTAAACCCATGTTTTTTTACATTAGCAGTGCCCTCTAGTGGTCAAATTCTAATTATATTTCCTGTTAGATTCTAAAGGAGAGGAAAGTCAGAAAAGTCAGAGACATACAGTTCTCCATAGAATGTGATAGAAACTACCTGTCACTTCCTGTCAGTTAGAACTATCAGGAAGTAAACACAGTAAATTCACTTCCTGTCAGTTAGAACTATCAGGAAGTAAACAGTAAATTCACTTCCTGATTATTTAAACTGCTGTAAATTTTGAATAAAACATCTGGCAGTGATGGGAGTGGCCTTGTTTTATTCAGCAGGAAATGCTCTATAAAATATGTGTTTTCATAAAAAAAAGTTTACTTCTCCTTTAAAGAAAACTCCCCACATCTGGAGAATCAGCCTCTGCCCCGGTAATACACTCTCAAAACCGGCATCTCATACCTCCCAATTGTCCCTCTTTAGGAGGGACAGTCTCTCTTTGAGACCCAAATCCCTCTGTCCCTCTTTTCTACCCTTTTGTCCCTCTTTTCAGGAGATCAGAATGACTAGTGTGTATCACATTGCTCCACAGCAATAAAACTCACATAAATGTGTAGTTAATCTTTAATATACACGTTTATAAATTAGTCTGTGTAAATAAAATACTTCAGTCTTGCTCTAAAAAATGTATTCTGTTACACAAAGAGGAGTCAATAGATCATGAAATAGCCTAAAAGTTTGCGGTAATGCCCCACCCACCAGCCACACCCGCATAAACACCCCCTAAAACAGAAGTGTGCCTCTTTGGCCATTTGAAATGTTGGGAGGTATGCTGTCTCCGGGGACAAATCCAGAGAGTTCCCAGGTAGCACATCAGCCTCTGTAATCTATCCAGACTTATTGCACTGGTTAATGATGTCATTTGTCAGAGATTAAATAAAGTCAACAAGCCAGGAGCGTTTGTAGAAGGAGTGGGAGGTTCTGAGTGTAACAGACAAATAAATCTCTGTATAAGGGATCAGACACACGGCTGATGTTTCTTAACTTACTTTTTATCAAACACCCAGTACTCACAGCATCTCCTTGAAGGCAGAAATGAGCTCACCGAATGCAATTTGTTTTGCAGACTGTACCAAACAATTGAGACATTGTTGCTTTTTTTTTTATTACATGTAAATCACCATTGCTATTATGTATTGTTTCTTGAGTATGAGAAGTCATCTGCCCGATAAAATGAGCGTGCTTAACCCTTTGAGTGCCAGACAGGTATCCAACGCTTACCTCTCTGGCACTCAAAGGGTTAAACCAATAAAAGGATAGTCTGATCAAGTTTAAGAGAGAGAGAGAAGGCCGTATGCAAGGGTATAACTTGATCTTGCTGGGCTTAAACCTTTGAGTGCCAGAGGGGTACGCAACGCATTGCTTTGGAATGTGTTGCGTACCCCTCTGGCACTCAGAGGGTTAAAGGGATAGTAATGTTTCACAATAAAAGCAGCTCTGATTAATCTTCATAATATTTGGCCATGGAGAGTCTTATTACAATACTGTAGAGTTGTAGTTCAAGAGTAATTGAATGATACAGTATCCCCCTCCCACCCTTTTTACCTAGTGTAACACTGCTCACCTCAGAGCAGCAAGACTGTCCGGATGGATCTTCAGTAAGCATAAGGAAAAACCTGTCAAGGGGGGCCGGGTTTTCCTTATGATCACAGTAAGAAGATTGTCCCTTGCTGTGATCTGTCCGGATAAGAGACCAGATTCCACATCTGAGGGGAGGTGTCTTACACTAGATAAAAGGGGAGGGAGTGGGATACTTTATCATTCAATTACTCTTGAACTACAACTCTGACAGTACTGAAATAACACTCTCCATGAAATAGCTCCTCTCTATAAACCCTACAATATATATATTTTACATGTTAAGTGTTACTATCCCTTTAAAGAGGAATAACTTGGCTTATGAAGAGACCAAAGTTGTTTTGAAAACCTTTACTCTAAAGTTAGTCATTTAGCCAATAAAGGTATCACTTTCACTCTACTAGTGTCCTGCTTAAAATCAAAAGGAATTTTGGGAATATTCAGCCTAGATTACATTGGAGTTGATTTGTATTGTCATTGGCTTTTTCCTGTCAGATTCCTGTTGAAGACTATTGAGACATCTGCAGATATAAACCTTGATAAAGTTATAAACTGCAGCAGAATTCTGGCTTTTGTATTTTCCTTATGGCTCAGGTAGGCCTGGATTCCATTGCACTTGATAATTCTATAATGGGTTTTATACACAAAGCATACCTCCCAACATTTCAAATGGCCAAAGAGGGACACTTGTGTTTTAGGGTATGTTGCTGGGGGTGTGGCTGGTGGGAGGGGCATTACCGAGAGTTTTTAGGCTGTTTCATGACCTACTGACACTTCCTTGTGTAGCCTAATAAATGACTTATAACAAGACCAAAGTATTTTATTTACACAGACTAATTTATAAACACATTTACTGACAGTTAAAAAACATTAACGTGAGTTTTATTGCTGTAGAGCAATGCAATGCATTTATATACACATCACACAGTCTGATCTTCTAAAAAGAGGGACACCAGGGTGGGAAAGAGGGACAGAGGAATTTGGGTCTAAAAGAGGGACTGTCCCTCCTAAAGAGGGACACTTGGGAGGTATGCACAAAGTTCTCCATAGACTTCAACAGGAATCTGTTAAATCAACCAGTCAATAACACTTATCAACTGCTATGTTTACTTATCAGCTACCCAGGTTAACTCCTCTTTTCAGCTTATCATATGATACAAGATTATCAAAGCTTTTAGCAGACTGGAAAAAAGAAACCAAAGTTCTTGTATAATACAGGATTTTACTGTGGTGGAATTTTCAAAGAATCCAATGACAGAAGAATTATGGAGTTCAAATAGTCCCTCAGCCACAGGAAGAATGAAAGTGATTCATGTTAGAAAGACGTTCCCTGCGTCAGCCTTGACCCAAACTGCTACACACAACAATCACCTGTTCCCACGGTCTTGGGTCCTTGTAGGCATACAAAGAATGACCGTCTGAACTGTGTTTCTATGGGGACAGACAAGGAACTGCGAGCGAGAGATCTGATACCATGGTAGCCCCATACCTCTTGAGAATTAAATATTATTCTTTCCTTGTCATTTACTATTCTATGGGTTGTAGTTTTCTCTCAAATGCTGGACACGGGAGCCTGAAAGACACACACTATCCCCCACCACCACCACCTCTCGAGGTTTGATCTTTGTCTGCTTAGAGCTGCTGAGTCAATCGATACCTCTTGCTCAGTCTAAGAAAATAAATCTCAGCTTGTTACACATATTGTGTACTTGCCTGGGAGACACCTCTGCCCTGTTACTAGCTGAGGTTGAATATTGTTGTAGCTGTTGAGAAGGAAGGATAAATGTGAAGGAATCTTATGACTTACAACATTTCGACAGACTGGGATTATATGTTCAGTTTATCAAATGTCAAAATAATTGTACTGCCATATTAACCCCTTGCTTGCTAGCGAATTCTCCAGTGTATTGCAGCATATTGTGTTGAATATCTCTCTAGAATCCAAACGTTTAAAAGAGAGCAGCAAAATGGTATTAGCTACAGGTAAAATGGTCAGAGGTGCTCAGCTAGGAACCAACCTGAGAGAGTGTATATAGCAGGTTCCGTAGGACCTTCCCAGGGTGCAATCTCTCTTAGCTCTGAGATTCTGTAGACAGAGGTGAAATATCCTGAAGTACATCATACTGATTCTGCCCAAATCTCAGTACAGCCCACATTCTGGCCTTCATGGGCTTTATCCCTACACCAAACAATAGAAATGTTATAAAAAAAAACCCCAGAGGCTACTGTACATGTAATTTAGATCACATTAACCCTTTGAGTGCCAGTGGGGAATGCACCACTCTGGCACTCAAAGGGTTAACGTGAACAACTCCTTTATAGCCCTTGCCACTCAAGCCTGCCGCCTAGAGGTAATTTCAGGTCTGCCCTCACCTTCACTCCTCAAGTATTCTCTGTCAAAAAGATCTGTCTTTTCCCCCTCTGAAACATCTCTAGAATTAGACCTTTTTCATACATACAACATTTCCAAAACCCTAGTCCACTTCCTCCTTGTGACTACTACAACAGACTTCTATCTGGTCTTCTTCACCACTTCAGTGCATTATGAATGGTGTTGTTAGGTTAATTCATCTACAGTCCACTTCCTCGCTGTGTCCTGGCTTGACTACTACAACAGGCTCCTATCTGGCCTTCTTCACCACTTCAGTTCACCTTAAATGAAGTTCTTAGGATAATACATCTACAGTCCACTTCCTCACTGTGACTACTACAACAGCCTCCTATCTGGCCTTCTTCACCACTTCAATTCACCTTAAATTATGTTGTTAGGATAATACATCTACAGTCTACTTCCTCACTGTGACTACTACAACAGACTCCTATCTGGCCTTCTTCACCACTTCATTCCATCATGATTGGTGTTGTTAGGTTAATTCATCTCACTTGTCATCTTCTTCTACAACACCACTCTGTGAAGGACTACTCTTGTTCCCTGTAACCTCAAGGATCAAATTTAACATCTTGACACCTATGTACAGTTCCCACCACAAAATCACTCCCCCATATGTATCTGCAACTCAGTCCATTATACTCCCTAAAAGATCTTCAGCTTTGTTCCCTCCTCCTTTCTTAGTCTTGACACCATGATTATACCAGAACAGCCCCGGGTTTCTAGAACCCACTTCCATGCTCCATCACACTCTCTCCTGTCTCTAATACCCACTGCCATAGTCCGCAAGATGCTCTCTTATTTCTAGAACTCACTAACATGCCCAATCGGATTCTGTCCTCTCACTGGAATTCAGTGCCTCATGCCAACAAACTCTCCTCTATTTCTATAACTCACCACCATGCTCCATCAGAGTCTGCCCTAACTCTCGAACTCAGTGCCACACTCCATCAGACCTTCCCCTGTCTCTGGAACTCACTATCCTGCTCCATTAGGCTCTCCCCTATCTCTGGAACTCATTACTACTCTCCATCAGGCTCTCCCCATTTCTGGAACTCACTTCCATGTTCCATTAGACCCTCCCTAAACTCTGGAACTCACTGCCATGCTCCATTACACTCCCCACTGTATCTAAAACTTTTTAACACACACCAGTGTCTCCCCTAGCTTTCACTCATTCAAGTGCTTCCTGAATACACCTCTTCTCACAGAGGCTTAAACCCATTTTACCTCTATCTATCCCAAAACTGCCACTATGACTATGTTATATACCCTTTCCAATCAACTAGCTCTGCAGTAGGCCCAAGCATGTCTCTTCTCCCTAACAAAATTAAATAGAACCCCACTTGAATCTATTGTGTGATTCACTTGTTTGCCTTCTACATCTAGATTGTAAACTCTTGGAAGCAGGGCCCTCTCCATCTTTTTTATTTATCAACCCCTTAACGTCCAGCGGTCCTGGGGTTGGTTCCTCCTTAATGACCATATAGACACCATTCGGTGAGACTGCACATGTGCACTGGCTAACTGAACAAGACTCTAAAACTGACCAGTCAGTTTCAGACTCCACTAGCGTTTAGTGCTCCCACAGGAGTGATGTGAACACATAACCCATGATGTGCCAGGACCATGACCGATCCTTAATGTACAGACACCAGTGACGTATCCGGACCCTCACCAGTCAATAAGGCAGCGCTTCTCAGTTCCTGTCCTCAGGACCCACTAATAGGCCAGGATTTGATGATTTCCTTGTTAGAGCACAAGTGAGTTAATCAGTGTGAATGAACCTCTGATCACATGATTTCCTTGTTAGAGCACAGGTGAGTTAATCAGTGTGAATGAGCCTCTGATCACATGATTTCCTTGTTAGAGCGCAGGTGAGTTAATCAATGTGAATGAGCCTCTGATCACATAATTTTCTTGTTAGAGCGCAGGTGAGTTAATAGGTGTAAATGAGCCTCTGATCACATGATTTCCTTGTTAGAGCGCAGGTGAGTTAATCAATGTGAATGAGCCTCTGATCACATGATTTCCTTGTTAGAGCGCAGGTGAGTTAATCAATGTGAATGAGCCTCTGATCACCACACCTGTGCTCTAGCAGAGAAATCCCTAAGTCCTGGCCTGTTAGTTGGTCCTGAGGACAGGAGTAAAGAAACACTGCATTAAGGGGTTAAGGGTGTCCTGTGTTTGTAATTAGTTTGTAAGTATTTCCCTAATTGAAAGAATTATAATAATAATAATGATATTAATCTGGTCCAGTTTATTATGTGATAAGTTTCCCCATTTCTAAACCCGAGAGATTTTAGTAAATAACCCCTTTATTTTTTGCAAGTTTTCAGTCTGCATTACTGTCCTGTTTTGAACCTGAGAACTTCAACCTACTGTTTCTTCTTTAATTAAATCCCAATGTTCTTTGATCCAAACGTGGTTCAACCAGTCGATATTAAATAGAATAGAAGAACTTCAAAAAGGTAAAAAAAAAAAATAAAAAAAGAATCACATCTCTCATTTAGTAACAGGAGAGGTGATAAATTCTAGACTGAAATTACCAATTAAAATGCCTTCATGTAAGTCACTCTTTGCCTATCATTTCTCAAATTGAGAAATAGTTTAATTACCTGCAAAATGAAAAGGACAAAAGAATCCCAATTTCAGCCAAGGCAGAAAGTTGAATTTGTGGCTCCCATAGGTTTCTTTCTTTGAGTTTAGTCATTCTTTTCTTGCTAACGATGATTATATTTCTCGGAAAGCTAAATATACTGCTTTTTGGACTCTAAAGACCTTGAGGACCAGCTGGAGCGAGAAATGCTTTGTGAAGTTAAAGAGGGATTGTCATCTGCATACCCGAGAATTCTCCGATCTGACCTGGAGAGTCCGATTTTTATACTTAATTACTTTGGGGACAGAAGCTGATTCTCTGTGATCAGCTAATGCCCTTGTTTATCCACCCACTTCACTCCAGTTCTGTTCAGGCTCCTCTAAGGTGTGAAATGCGTTGACCTTCATATTTTGCACCGCTTACATCTAGACACTCCGTAAGTCTCCCTTCAATACAGTCTACGTGTGTCATGGTGCAGGTATGATTTTAAATGATGTTACTGAATAAAGCCTGATTGATTTTACCATTGTGGTGCTGCTTCGCTGGACTGCTATTGACCAGTGTTATCCATTACTTGTTTATATTGCTGTACACATTGGATGGAGTTGGGGACGTAAAGGATTAACACGTTAATCATATACACTATGTACTCCCCAAGAAAAAGAAGAAAAATGGGACTGTGGTTCTGTATCTCCCTTACGGTATATTCCTTTGAAGTTATCATTACAATCCTAGATTCACAGTTGGAGAGGCTTATTCTGTTCAAGGTTCTGATCAGTCTCCTCCCCCTGTTCTTCCTAGTCTCCGCCTCTTTTAAGGGAAAACCACCACCTCCCTACCTCTCAATCCCACCTACACCTATCAAGCTCCACCCACTTTATGACATGAATTGCATCATTCAAACACTCCCACTCTCAGACCTTAGTGGAAGTCCCAAGACTTTGTACAAGAAGGTTCCCAAATATGGTCATCTGTCAAAATTCACAACTCAGTGTGAGCAACCATCATGATAAGTTTTATATTAGTAATCTTCCTGTTTAATTTCTTCACCCCATTGGTGGCTTCAGAGGGGGGAGTGAGGAGGAGCGAGACAGTTTCAGGACATGTGAGTAATTAATAAAACAGGCTGTTCCACATGGCTCAGCTGGGGTTCTAGAGTCCATACTACTAAATAAAATCTCTAAAAGCAGTTTAAGTAGAGAACTTGAATGGAACTAAACGCTGGGAGGTAATTAGCACACAGAATTAAATTCAAAATCCTGGTGCTTACCTATAGAGCCCTTACTAACACTTCACCCCCTATACCTCATCTCTCATTTCCAAATACACTCCCACTCGCCATCTTCGTTCTGCACATGACCTTCTCCTCTCCACATCTCTCATTACATCCTCCCACTCCCACCTACAGGACTTCTCCCACTCCTGCCTACATGACTCCTCCCACTTCTCCCACTCCCGCATACAAGACTCCTCCCACTCCTGCCTACAAGACCCCTCCCACTCCCGCCTACAGGACTGCTGACCGTGCTGCACCTGAGCTCTGGAATTCCCTCCCCCGCCCCATCAGACTCTCCCCAAGCCTTCAGATCTTCAGACGCTCCCTGAAAACTCACCTCTTCAGGGAAGCCTATCAACTACCTCCATAAATATTATCACCAAGAACCAACCATTCCCTGGACCACTGAACTGAACAGCACTTCTATCTCCCACCCACTGACTGGCAGTTCATGTGGCAGGAGGCACTTACACCCAATAGCACTTACTCCTTCTGTGTCCTACCCACCTTCCTCTAGACTGTAAGCTCTCGCCAGCAGGGCCCTCTGATCCTTCTGTTCTCCACATATGATTTGTACTATTTAATATCTCTGTATGTCTATCCTCTATTATAAAGAGCTGCGGAATAAGTTGGCGCTATATAAATAAAGATTATTATTATTATTATTATTATTAATTTATCCAATTTAATACCATGGATTCTAGCGAGGTCTCCACTGCATTAAGAAACTGTCTTTTTCATCCAGAGAGTTAAAGGAGCACACAATTTCTAATAAATAAATAAAAAAAAACTCAGTTATCTCAAGCTGGTCAGGAAATCCTAATGTCCCCTATAAATCAATCTTTTGTGGGTGGGGAAAAGAGGCACTCGGTTAGAAAAAATAATTGTGAGGACGGGAGAGGATGGGAGAGGAGCCTTTGAATGGTACATGGAACCCAATGCATTGAAAATCAATGCATAGGACATTATCTCCGGTACCCAAATTGTGTCCACGTGATCTGATAACTTCTCTCATCTGACATACGAGTACAAGACCACTTGTACTTCTGTTGCCATATAATGGAGGAAAATTAATTTCTGTTGGCACCAACAATATCTCTCATTATCAGATCTTAGTGCATATTTTGAATAGCGATATTATTAACATATCAACATGCAGTCAGGAATAACAAAATGGCTCATAAAGTCACATTTCAATATCAGAATGACTCATTAGTGAAGAGGACACTGAAATATCATATACTAGTTGAACAGCCCGTTACACGGGCCACAGTGCCTCTGGCAGCCAGTCGCGGGGCAGTCACACTCAGTGGAGACTGCCCGCACCTCGGCTGATACAGAGCCTCTGGCAGCCGGTCGCAGGGCAGTCACACGCAGTGGAGACTGCCCGCGCCTCGGCTGATACAGAGCTGGACGCTCCTTCGGAGCGCCCAGCTCTGTATCAGCCCCGGCGCGGGCAGTCTGTACTGCGCATGACTGCAGCACGTGCAGCAGTCTCTACTGCGCATGTCAGCCGTTACACACAACTTGGCGAATTATTATATAGGATATGTCAAAGGAGCGGAGAAAGGATGGTGATGTAGGTATATTTGAGGAGTGATAACAGAGAAAAGATGGCAAAGGTGGTTTTGTCCATACGATAATGTGGATTTGAGTCCAATATGATACAGTATCATCAAAGTGGATCCTTATAGAACTTTAGTGCATCCTTCCCCAGTTGTTGATGACTAACTCCCACTAACCCCAACCAGCCAAGAAAGTCTATGAACAAGGGATCACCACTGGATAATGTATATATATATATTTATGTCTTTATACAGTGCCACACAGTGTACACAGCGTCTTACAGAAGGCGTTTGTTACAATAAATAAATGGGGATAAAATAAGCTTCATATTCATAGAAACAATAGAAGAGAGGTCCCTGTCCCAAGGAGCTTACAGTCTAAATGGAAGGAGAATGACAACAGGGTTTGAAGATATAATGTGCATCTTAGCTTAAAGTTAAAGGATGAAATATTCTTATTCAAGACAAATACTAACTTTGTCTTCCCTGACCACATAAACCCACAATAATCCCCGATACAGATTTGTGTGTGCCCAGGCTTGACACAAACATGCAGACAACTACACAAGGTGAGACATGGTGTAATAGGAAAAGGCAGCAGAGAAATTAGGATTTTGTCACACTAGCACAGGAAATATGCCTTGTGTCACACTGTTAGCTCATGGGCTCGGTCATTAGGTACATGCATTTTCAGAAGGCGGCTGGATTATCTGTTCTGAATTCTCTTCTCACACTGTGTAATGCAAGGTGACCAGCTAGATCGTGGCTTTTTTTAAGTAAACCCAACAGAGATAGTTGTTTCAGTGAAGGGTCGCTATCTGCATGATAAGACTTAAAGGGATAGTAATACTTCATTTTAACTTTATTTTATTTTGTAGGCATTAAAAAAACATGAAGAATGATATATGTCTTATCTCTCAAACCTTTATGGTTTATGAGATATTCACAAGCAAAGTTTCCCCTCCCGCCCCTTTTACCTAGTGTAAGCCATCTCTTCTCAGATGTGGAATCCAGTCTATAGACCAGACAGATAACAGCAGGGGACAATCTACTTCCTATGAGAACAATGAAAGCCCTGGCCCCCCTTGACAGGTTCTTCAGGGTTTTCCCTTATCTTAATTGAAGATTGTCCCTCTCTGCAGTCTACCTGGGCACCTCCCTTCTGCTCTGGCTGAACAGGGGGGGGGGATATTTTGCTTGTGAATATCTCTGAAACCATAAAGGTTTGAGAGATAAGACTTATATCGTTCTTCATGTTTTTTTAATGCCTACAAAATAAAATAAAGATAAAACAAAGTATTACTATCCCTTTAAGGTTGTATTTTGTATTACAGAGGTGCATTTCAGAAGCATACCATCTGCTTCAAAGTGGAGAAAGAAAAGTTCACAAAAATTCTGTTGATTTTAAATAACATTTTCTTTCCCATTTAATCTTGCGTTCAAGTAGATTAAAGCCCCATTTCAAAGAGTAGTAAACCTTTATTATAAAAATATATACTGCAGGACTTTTTGTGCTACGTTTAACAAGAGTACTCCGACTGCTAGCAGTCGTTTTAGTTAAATGTTTCAAATGTTAAAACAGACAGGAAGTGATGTAGCTGTTACCCTCACATTGTAATATCTGATCTCTCCCATAGAAGGTAAGAACGTAACAGTCTGGATGCCAGTTTAACTGCAAGTGAGCTCTCTGAACACCAGAAGACGCTGTTGAAGCGGATATATAATGCTCACTAACATACTGCTAATTCATTTCATGTGTTCCTAAAGTACACCTTAATAACGCTGAAAGATGTTAAAATTGTTATATATACAGTGTGCGATTGCAAACCTCCCAAGTGTCCCTCTTTTAGACCCAAATCCCTCTATCCCTCTTTCCCACTCTGATGTCCCTCTTTTTAGGAGATCAGATTGCTTGGTGTGTATATAAATGTAGCATATTGCTCTACAGCAATATAACTCAAATTATTGTTTGTTTAAATGTCAGTATATGTGTTTATAAATTAAATCTGTGTAAATGAAATATTTTAGACTTGTTATATGTCATTTATTAGGTTACACAAGGAGGTATCAATAGGTCATGAAATAGCCTAAAAATGCCTGGTAATGCCCCACCCACCAGCCACGCCCCCTAAAACACAAGTGTCCTTATTTTACAATTTGAAATGTTGGGAGGTATGTTATACCAGTGGTTCTCAAACTGAGGTGTGAACCCCCATACCTCCCAAGTGTACCCCTATAGGAGGGCCAGTCCCTTTTTGAGACCCCAAATCCCTCTTTTGCTCTTTCTCACCCTGATGTCCCTCTTTGTAGGAGATCAGACTGTGTGGTGTATATATAAATTAATCACACTGCTCCACAGCAATACAACATTTTTGATTAAATGTTTGTGTTTATAAATTAGTCTGTATACATAAAATACTTTGGTCTTGCAAAATAATGTATTCAGTTACACAAAGAGGTGTCAATAGGTCATGAAATAACTTACAATTTCTCAGTAATGCCCCTCCCGCCAGTCTCACCCCCAGGACACAAATGTGTCCCTCTTTGGCCATTTCAAATGTTGGGAGGTATGGCGATTGTATGTATTTGTCCATGCCATTCATGAAGAGCACTGCCATCTTGCTCTTATAACGCATGTCCATCAGTGTGTTACCTCCTTTACTTTGCGGGCGCCCTCCATCCACAATGTACGTGTGCAAATCACTGTATCTCATGTGTATGCACGTCACAAGTCCGGACTGCAAGCTTACATGTATTGCTAGAGCCTCACTGGGGCTCCAGGACTTGGATGCGTATGAGTACAGGTGAACACTGGGGACGAGAGGACAATGAAGGGGGGATTAAGAACAACTGTGGGGCAACTTGCCCCACAGAGATCCTAGTATTACATCACAGTAATGTCCCATAACATTTTGTAGTTTGAAAAAATAAAAATATTCAAAGCAACTCCCATCTCTCCCGCTATGGTTTGAGAGATATTCTCATTGAAAGTTCCTCCCTCCCTCCCTTTCTCCTGATGTCAGCTGTAAAACTGACATCAGGAGATTCAAGTCATCCGACTAGAGGAAGCTCTTCAGCAGAGCTGAAATCATATTATTTAAAAAGAACTACTTCATTGGAACAGTCTACAAAGTGTGCTTGCAAACCAGACACACCCTGTAGAATGTTCCAGTAAAGTAATTACTTTGCTATAACGCGATTTCGGCTCTGCTGCAGAGTCGCCAGCTGGTCCCAGGACCGGCATCTCCTGCTGTTAGTATAGGGCTGACGTCAGGAGAATGGGGAACTTTCAATGCTTATATCTCTCAAACCATAGCGGTTTGAAGGATTGGAGTTGCTTCAAATAATTTATTTTATTTCCAACTACAAAATGAAACTAATTTGTTATGGGACATTAGCGTCCCTTTAAAGGGATAGTAATACTTCATTTTAACTTTATTTTATTTTGTAGGCATTAAAAAAACATGAATAATGATATAAGTCTTATCTCTCGAACCTTTATGGTTTGAGAGATATCCACAAGCAAAGTTTCCCCTCCTGCCCCTTTTACCTAGTGTAAGCCATCTCTTCTCAGATGTGGAATCCAGTCCATAGACCAGACAGATAACAGCAAGGGACAATATTCTTCCTATGAGAACAATGAAAGCCCTGCCCCCCTTGACAACTTTTTCAGGTTTTTCCCTTATCTTAATTGAAGATTGTCCCTCTCTGCAGTCTACCTGGGCACCTCCCTTCTGATCTGGCTGAGCAGTGTTACATCAGTAAAAGGGGCAGGAGGGGGATACTTTATCATTGAATTACTCTTGACCTACAACTCTGACAGAATTGAAATAACACTCTCCAAAGTCCAAATACTATGATGATTAATTAGAGCTGCTTTTATTATGAAACATTACTATCCCTTTAAATCTTCTAATACACATTTGTCCTTTACAATACAGAATTGACATATATGAAAAACGCGATTCAGGTTAGTGTATATGCAGGATTCATACAACAGTGACTTCAAATCGTTGATAGATCCACTTTAACCCTTTGAGTGCCAGACGGGTACGCAACACATTGCACTCAAAGGGTTAATTAAAACCAATAGTCTGATTTATAATAAGTCAGTATCAACAGCGAGAGTAACTATCGTAATCAACAGGAAAAGCCCTGCCGCGCGTTTTGCTAATAATAAAGGTTTACTGCACCTTTAAACCAGCATGTATTATGTGACAGAACCTAGTGAATCTCTACACGTTGGAACGTCAATGGGGATGAAAGTGACCTAATGAGAATCATGAGATAAAGAGCGCTAAAAACAAACTAAAACATTAATAGAGAAACTCCCCCAAAAAATGAAATAATAAAATAGCAAGCAAATGGATACAGGGGAGAAAAAAAAGAATGATTTCCATTTTCCCTGCAGCCTGATTCTTCACCTTGAAATAAGTGTTTCATCTTTTGAAAATGAGGCAGAACAATAGGTTGGAGAAACGGAGGTTAAAAAGTAATTTCGTTGGCGACAGAGTCCAGCCAAGAAAAATGAAATAGATTTTATTTTCCTTGCCTCCGAGACGCTTATTACACATTGCCTCTGGTCTTCAGAGTCTAATAGTTAAGTGGTAATTCTAATCTGACCCCGTTGAGTGTTAGAGACTGGGTATCTGAACACATTATCATATAAATACATGCTCTGCAAAAATTAACAATACAATGCGGAACATACCATTATTTTAGTATACTGGATGCTGGTAAGGGTTGAACCATATGGGAGATGTACATATATGACTCAAAAAACAGCCCCTGGAATCTAGTTTCTTGCCCTACGCGTTTCTAAGACCAATTTCCTAAGTTACTTACACTTCTACATGGGAATCTTCAAGCCCAAATCTCCTTTCAAGGGGTTGGGTGTATGCAAATAAAGTAATTTGCATCACAATGTGGGTGGGCTTAATCAGGGTGGGTGGGATTAGGAGGTAGAAAGGTGTGGTTTTCCCTGAAGGCATTTACTTGGAACACAGTGGCGTAACAATAGGGGTCCCTGGGGTCACACCTGCGACTGGGCCCGTCACTCCGAGAACCCGGCCGCCCCCTGCGACCCCCACCGCCTGGCATCTTCAACATTCTGATAGCTGATCTCCCTCCGGCACTCTAGTAATGACATCATCTCTCAGCGCTCTGCATTATGAGAGGACTGCTCGGGAGCGCCATCTGCATACAGGTCTGAGTAGAAGGAGGCACAGACCTCTCCTGCCACTCCACTGGACCACCAGGGAGGTAGGCTGTGGGGGCAATGTGGAGATGGGGGGCAGTGTGGTGGCAACGTGGAGATGGATCATGGGGGGCAATGTGAAGGCAATGTAGAGATGGGGGGCAATGTGGTGGCAATGTGGAGATGCCCAATGGGGGAGCCAATGTGGTTGAGGGGGGGCAATGTCGTGGGGGGGGACATGGCAATTCTTGCATCAGGGCCCGGCGCCTTCTAGTTGTGCCTCTGCTGGAACACATTTATTGCACTTAACCTGTTAACGACCGATCTGGGTGTAGGAAGCCCTAGAAGACCACAGTACTTTTGCACTTTTTTTCGCAATGCACTCTGGGGTGGCAGAGCGGCGTGCCCATAACAATGGTGAAAGTAGGACTGATGGTCTTCTCTACCTCACTACCAGGATCACCTCTGTTCTTGCTTCAGTGCTTGCTGGACTTCCCACCGGGCTAAATTCTGTACCATATCAGACCTCCTCTGTCAGGCACAACAGTGAATCCAACGCGTTTCGATTTCTGGATTCACTGTGGTCTGGTGTCTGACAGAGATGGTGGGAATTTGGGAAATGTAACCCTTTGCTTGCCAGAGGGGTACTCAACGCATCGCTCTTGCATATCCCCTCTGGCACTCAAAGGGTTAATATGTATCCAGTGACTTGTTCTGAAATTACACGAATAGCACATTGGCCTCGTCAAGTTGTGTCGTCCTTCTGGATGCTCAAAGAAAACCAATTGTTCTATACGTCAGAAATAATAATTCCATTGATTCCCATTGATTTAAATGCAACACAATGTTATGGAGCCTTCTCAAGCATTCTAGGGGTTAAAGCGTAACTATCACCTCTTAAACAATTTAACTTCAATAACTCCCCATCTGGCGACTAGCAGCTTAATAGCGCTAGTCACCAGAATTATGACCTTATTAAAAAGAAATATGCATTCTTACTGGGCTGACAGCGGCACGGATCGGCGGCACCTGCGCTGTCAGTCCCTTTCGGAGCCGAACGGCTCCTAGCAACGCCTCCTAGACCCGGCTGGAACTGACAGCACAGGCATGCGGACGTCAAGATGTCCGCGCTCCGTTCTGCTGTCAGCCCAGTAAGAATGCATACTGCTTTTGAATAAGGTCATAATTCTGGTGACTAGCGCTACTAAGCTGCTAGTCGCCAGATGGGGAGTTATTGAAGTTAAATTGTTTAAGAGGTGGTAGTTCCACTTTAAAGGGATAGTAATACTTGAAATGTAAAAAAAAAATATTGTAGAGTTTATCCCCCTGAGTAAAACAAGAGTACTCCCACTGCTGAAATGTGTTTCATTCAAAAGTTATTAATTTTCAAAGTTGAATTTTTTTAGGTGCAATATCACAGTGCCCTGAAATTGTACAGTGGCGCTGTTGCTACACAATCCTATGGACAGCTCTGGTCCCGGGACCATAAATCTCCATAGGATGGTGTAGCAACAGCGCCACTGCACAATTTCAGGCAACTTTGATATTGCACCTAAAAAAATCAACTTTGAAAATTAATGACTTTTGAATGAAACACCTTTCAGCAGTGGGAGTACTCTTGTTTTACTCAGGGGGATAAACCCTACAACATATATTTTTTTACATTTCAAGTATTACTATCCCTTTAAAACCCCACTTGAATCAACAAGGATTTGGGGAATCATTATTTCTGCTTTGTGGTGCTGTTGATTTTCCCTAGAATTTCTCCACTTTTGGTCTGAACATGACAGCCCATAGTAAACACTCTGCTTGCTTTTCAATCCACAAATTCATTATATTTATTTTGAAAACTTTCATATTTTAACAGCAATGAAGAAAAATGTCACCCCAGCAGCAATCCAAACATGGAAGAATGATAAAAAGGCAAATCTCTTTGAGGTATTAAACACCCACGGCACATTTCAAACCTCTTTTTGTTCATTAGCAATTTAGATACATTATCCCTCTCTCCCTGAAAAAATCTCTGTTTGCCAAGAGCTGGGAGAACTCTCTGTCCTTCCAATTTGCAAAACAAGAGTGATATGGCTATGATAAAAAAAATAATATTCAAGGGGACACAGCATTCTAGTGGATCATTGGGATTCAGGGGGGCATGCAAAGAGAGAGATAAAGCACAGCCAGTTCATATTTATTATCAACAGGTTGCATCTACTAACTGAGCTTGACCAAATGCAGTATAAAGTCGTTTTAAACCTTTGAGTGCCGAAAGGCAGGGCAGGATTTACATCTCAGCAGCCTGAATCTGAAGCGCCCCCCCCCCCCCATTGGCCATCTCCACTGGACACCTCCACAATGCTCCTAATCTCCACATTGCCCCCGTCATCTCCATATTGCCCTTGCATTGCCCCATCAGCTCCAACTTGCCCCCCATCAGCTTCACATTGCCCTCACATTGCCTCCACCATCTCCAACTTGCCCCCCATCAGCTGCACATTGCCCCCGCCATCTCCATGTTGTGTCCGTTTCCTACCTCCCCCCGTTGTCCGTTTCCTACCTCAAGTCCCCAGATTTGACTCATAATGGTCATTAGGATTTGCTGACAAGATTAAAGTAAGTGGGGTTTTATTATCAGTGGGTGTTATGTTTCTTTTAAGCATCTGAATGCAAGAGGGGTACACAACGCTCTTAAAGGGTTAAGTATAACCTTCTCTAATGCCTCCATTAACCCCTCGATTCTAGAGACATCTCTAATGCATTTGAAAGCAATGCACGGGAGATGTCCTGAGCATCTAAGAATTTAGCAATTCGTTGGTTACCTCTCTGGCTCTCAAAGGGTTAAAGGATTAAATAAATTGCACCTATACCTTTAAGGTACATGTAGTTTGTTTTACAAATAAAATCTACTTATATGTTGTACTATCCATTTTTCCTTAAAGGGGTAGTAAAGTCCCATAAAAAGTATCTTCTAAATGGTAGCTGCACTGAAAAAACATTCAGTGTGCTTAATCATTTCTCTCAAACTGTTATGGTTTGAGAGATATAAGAAAATAAATTCCTCCGTTCCCTCCCTTTTCTGTCTGACGAGCTGTAAAGCTGTCAGAGGCAGAATCCGGTCGCCCGACTGTAGGCGACTCTTCAGGAGCGCTGTCATCTGGATATCTAACTATAATTACTTCATCGGTATGGTCTACAACGTGTGTCTGGCTTGCAAGCACACTTTGTAGACCACTCCGATGAAGTAATTATAGTTAGATATCTCGATGACAGCGCTCCTGAAGAGGCGCCGTCTGGTCCCAGAAGCAGGATTTCATGACGTCCGCTATACAGCGGACGCATGAGAAGGGGGAGGGAGCGGAGGACTTTATTTTCTTACATCTCTCAAACCGTAACCGTTTGAGAGAAAGGATTAAGCACATTGAATGATTTTTTTTTAGTGCAGCTACGATTTAGACCATACTTTTTATGGGACTTTACTATCCTTTTAAAAAAAACAGTTTTGCAGAAATTAACCTTTTTATTTTGGTAACACAATGTGCCACTTTATGTTAATTCTAGGCACAACATGCTAATTAGTTAAGTTAGAGGACAAATGTATAGCTTGTTGCACTATTAGACACGCCCCCATTCTACATTCATTCATAGCACAGTGTTTGACAATAAAGGTCCAGTGTAGAAGATAATTAGCATACAGTGCCACCAACATAGACAGATTATTTTCTCAAAAAAGATTAATATAACAAACAAATGGAGATCACAACGTAAGACATGTTTTCACTCTCTTTAAAATTAATTAACCCCTTAAGTACCAGCGGTCCAGGGAAGTTACCTTCCCTTAAGGACCGCTTTGATCTTTGCCGATGCGCCGGTACACGTGACCTGTTACGCGTACCAGTGCGCCGCTTGGAGGCCTAAGAGAGATCGCTCTGGTCTTGGATCGATCAATTTTAGGCCCTGTTTTTACTTACAGCGCTCCCGGTAGAGAGCTGTAAGTAAAAAGTACGTGACGTGCTAGGACCGTCACTGGTCCTTAAAGGTATAAGGACCGTGACGGTCATACCACGTCATGTAGTCCTTAAGGGGTTAAGGTATATTAGGGTGACAGGTCTACTGTAAACAAATGTCTTAACGATGATATTATTTTTCCAGTAATTGAGCCCTCATAATAACATTGTTATATTAATATTTGTCCTAAAGTAAGTATTCAAATTCCCAGAAAGATCAGACAAGGGAGAGAGATAAATTGATGTTCCAAAGGCACAAATTTGGCTTTTCTCCACCATCTCTTGTTTCCAGAAAGTCCAAATATTTGTAGGAGTTTTACGACCACAATAAGGATTTCCCAATATCTTACACCGTAAAACTTATTTGCGAACATTAGAGAGCAATAAGCACGGGTGCAATTAGTTTATTACAAATAGGGATTGCAGAGGATATTTTGTTGCCAAAATGTATCATTCTCGTTGATAAACTATTGGCAAATGACCGTGCTGTGTTTTGCTTCTTATGTGAATAATCTCTTTAATACGCTCATTTCTGACCGCTACATCCCTTTATAATTACAACCAAACATTTGAAATGTCAATGAGAATTGCAATTTGCAACAAATCTTACCAATCTGTGGTAGAATTTCCTACGTACACTCTTGGGGGAAACTATTTTCGTTTTTACTGTTAATTTCCTGGGCAGCAGGATAAACTAAGCTGTGTAAGATATAGCAGAAAGTGAAAAGTGCCCAAGAAAATTGATTATCCGCCTGATGCCATTTAATAAAACGTATAATTTCCTTTAAATCTGCTATTCATCATTGAAGAACATGAGTGATATCAGTCTCAGGTCTTACAAATGCAACCCTCATGAAGTTATTAATGTCTTTTTTTCCTCTCCCCTTTTACTCTGAGGTCAGCCAAAGAGCTCACGTAGTGGATCCACCAAGGGGGCTAAGGTTGACAAAACAACCCTACTGTCCAAACAGATCGAGATAGTCATTCCTATAGTATAACACATTTTACTGTGTCCTGTGCACTAGATGTATTGACTTAGTGTTCAAGACACCATAAAGTGTCTGCTCATGCCGGTCAGCCTTTTTATTTCCATCATTGATAAAGGAACGGTTGTCAGTGAACGGTGGTGGTGGGGGCTGACAAAAACCTTAATAACCTCAGAAGGACTGCACTTTAACCCCTTAAGGACCATTGACGTGGCAGGACCGTCACGCTGGTCCGGCACTTAAGGAGCGCGGTGAGTAATACCGGGAACTGAAGTTGATCGCTCCAAGACCGGAGCGATCTCTTCCAGTGCCCCGTTTGATGTGCCGCCCCACGTGATCAGTCACGTGGGACGGCACGTCAAAGTTTCCTATGTGGTCCTTAAGGGACGGAACGCCCAGGGACCGCTGGTCCTTAAGGGGTTAAAGAGTGTGACTGACATCCGTTACAGTCAAATAATGAACAACATACTAAGACAAAGTTATTTTCAAGCATTACTATCCTTTTAAGTGCCATCATTTGTGATCTTTCTAAAATCTTGATAAAGGACCACCCACACTAAAACAACATTAAAAAAGAAACGTCATCACAGTATTTTGTTCAAAATCAAGTTTTTCAGCAAATTACAGAATTAAATTGCAAAACATTAATCGCACAGTTACATCTTTATTGAGGCTGAACATTGTTATCAATCCATTAAGCTCAAACTTTCAGAGATCCCCTGTCTCTTGAGCCTCAGCTGCGGGTCTCACTTGCCGCCTCAGCATACCTACTCCATTCCAGCTGTCTCACATACAGTAGCCCAGCCAGCCAATGAAATTTATTTGCTATATGGTCCTCATTGGCTGGCTCAGCCAGCCAATGAGGATCATATCAAATATATTTCATTGGCTGGCTGGACTGGTGCGTGTTGCTCCATTCCAGGACTCTTTGTTTTCCTGGTGTGGGGTGACCCGGGACATGGGAAACAGACCCCCAATAAGGGACAGTCCCAGGCATTCCGGGACGTGTGGTCACCCTACTGGTTGACAGAGGAAAAAATCCCAGGTGTGGTGATAAGAAGTGGATAGGGAGGAAGCCCACCCCAAAATATTGCATCCCACAAATAGGAGAAATGTCTTTTTTTTTATTACAGAGAAAAGTACAGCTCATGTTTACTATGATTTCTATACCATCCTCTGCAATATTAGCACTTTATATTTGGTATGACATCTTCATTTTAAACAAGATTTTTTAAATCCTTATTTATACTGATGGCAATTTTTATTTGTCCCATCCTATATAATAATTCGCCAAGTTGTGTGTAACGCCCGACATGCGCAGTAGACACTGCTGCGCGTGCGGCAGTCACACGCAGTAGAGAGTACCCGCGCCGAGGCTGATACAGAGCTGGGCGCTCCGAACGAGCGTCCAGCTCTGTATCAGCCGAGGCGCGGGCAGTCTACACTGCGTGTGACTGCCCCGCGACCGGCTGCCAGAGGCTCTGTATCAGCCGTGGTGCGGGAGACCCGCGACCGGCTGCCAGAGGCACTGTGGCCCGTGTAACGGGCTGTTCAACTAGTTTGATATAATTGGTTTGACCTAGAATATCTTCAGATATATCAGCCACAAAGGCGATCTTATCTTAAAATACAAGAAAAACAGTATATACCTATTTGTTTTTATCTTCGTTGAGAAAAAAAATGTAAGACGGGGAAGATTGTGAATTGTGGGTGACATGAGAATGCATTCAAGTTACCAGACCACAACTTGGACTAAAACCACTTTATTCATCTCAAACATTTGGACATTGCAGCTGTCAATTTCAGAATTTCTTCCATTTACTTCACAAGAGGAGAATGAAAGCTCAGCTGTCATTGGTCAAATGGGCTTCTCTCTTTTTCCTTGGCATATGCAGACAATTCTTTCCTCACCTGAGTGAATTGAGATTGCATGTAACCTGAACTCACCTATCTGTCACTATGTCTTTACATCCAGTAATTTTTTTTAGTATCTAGGGACTCAACTAGCATTGTCTCAAAGATATTCAATTACATCTCAAGTTTTGTACTGACATCAGAAATTCACCAGTAAACAGAGACAGATTTAGAAACATTCACTGCCACTCTGCGGAAAGTATACATTATCAACCAAGCATAAAAACTCAGTGAATCTTTCCAAGAACATTCTAGAACCACTTTTCAGTGTAGCACTTAATAAGTAATTGTTTAAATTTGACCAGTCACCCTAAGATGAGTTTAGTGTATTTTAACAACAATTACAAACTATCTATCTAGTCAACGTGTTTTGCACCCGTCGAGTCATTAACCCCTTAACGACCGGTGGTCCTGGGACGTTTCCGTCCCATAAGGACCGCATAGGACCACGTGGACGCGCCGGTACACGTGACCTGTCGCGTGTATCGGCGCGTCACTATGGGGCCTTATAGAGATCGCTCCGATCTTGGAGCGGTCAATTTCAGGCCCTATTTTTACTTACAGCGCTCCCGGTAGAGCGCTGTAAGTAAAAAGTACGTGACGTACTACGACCGTCATCGGTCCTTGAGTATTTCAAGGACCGTGACGGTCATAGTACGTCACATGTCGTTAAGGGGTTAAGGGGTTAGTGCTGTGTCTAACAGTTTGATTTAAAAAAAAACTAATAAAAAGTTTGACCTGTGATAAATTTAGAATGCAAAATCTCCCTCGATTTCCTCAACAAGAAGAGAGATTTTTATTTAATTAAAAAAGTTTGCTGTTTCTTAAAACTGTTACAGTTCTTGCATATCAACCCCCCCCCCTTTTTTTTTCTGGAATACATATTAATTATAACTGAACTTCAATCAAAGCTACAGTACATTTGATGTTTTAGAACCGGAATGACCTATAAAATACTAATCCGTCTGCTTAAAAATATAATTATGTATATGAATATTAAAGCTGTTCCATGGTTGAATGCTTTTGCGTTGCAGCTTTCAGATATGTTACCTAGTAGAACTGTACATCCCGTCGTAATTTAAATATCATTTTTCACATCAATAGGCAGTACACAGCTGACTTTTAATAATTACAAAGTGTATAATGGGAAAAAGTAATTAAGATGGTGTTGTTAAGCTTAATTTTCCTAGAGTTGGTGTAAGAGCAATTTTGGGTTAAGCTTCTGTGGCAAGAAGCGATCGCCAGAGTTCAACGATCTGCCAGCGCTAAACAAACAGAGTCATTTTAATCTTTCGAATGCCAAATGGGGTGTCAACATCCCCCTGGCATGAAAAGGGTTAACCCTTTGAATACTAGAGATAGGCTGACCATATTTTCTTGAGACAAAAATGGGACCGGATTATGTAATGTAACGGAAGCTAGAAGGCACCGTGTCGCCCTCAGCAGTCATTCTGTGTCTCTCCTTCTCGAAGGCGGATGACACAGACTGGTTCCTACCGGACAAGCATTAACCGTCTCAATCGATCATCCGCAGTGTCGTCAACGACGGGTCGAAGTCGGATGAAAGTGGTAGTGTAGTCAACTTTGTGTTGGATTCGGAGGAAATCCAGGCTAACAGGAAAAGAGTCTAAGGGACTTATAGCCAGAGTTGGGTCGGAAGCTGGTACCATGGGCCATAGAGAGTGAGCCTTCTACTCCCGGTTGAAAGGTAGCTGGAGGATGTCGCAGGGAACACAAGAATGTTGAACGGAGTCCACGTTGCCGCCAGACAGCATACGAAAGCCTGAAGTCCCGAATCGGGTCCGCAGATAGATGGCAGCAGATGGTTGGCGATACAGGATAGTCAGCTCAGATGGGTTTCAAAGAGGACACGTTAAACCACAAGAGCATAAAGACACCAGGACTCCTTGTTCACTTCAGAATAACTGACCCTTTATTGAAACAACCTCAGCATATTTTTACAGTTTTAACCACATTGACATTACATGGGCAGACATAACACAATGGGCTAGTTACAGAGATAATCCAATCATAATACAGAAGACAAAGAACCCACAACAACTGGTTCAGGGAAACATAATAGGGCAGACATGACTGACTTAACACACAGCAAGGGGTATCAATACAGTTCACCAACATACAATGACTGGAGTGGCTATAATACACAAAGAGCTTGGGTTAGGGTGAACAATGAAACAAAAGGCTTGAGGGACTGCAATATACATTTGAAGCAGCCTTGACCAAACTCAAATACTTAACCCCTAACTGCCCAGTCCCTTGAAAGCAAGCCAGCAGACTATGATTTTTAATCTTTTTGGTCATAGCTGTCCACCAATATAACATCCAAAGTTCTACATAGCCTGTAACACTGTGCTGGCAATCCATACGCCTGGAGAGGAGGTGTTTTAGGCACGACAGAAATGTCCACAGTTCCTTGTGTAAGGGGCTGATAAGTCGGATACCCAGACAGGGGTTCCAGTAACGGAGTAGGATCCTTACATGTAACACTGCGTATTTACTACCTCCATGAGCAATGGAAAAATGGACATTACAATGTTGGCATACCACTTTTGTTCCATCACTACACATTTTGTGTGGTTTAATGAATTTGAATTCCTTCTGGAGATCGTCATTTAAACTGCAGTTTCGCCTCTTTGTGTTTGGCATTGCAAGTCACTTACTTGTGGGACTCCGATCATAGTAAGCAGCAAGAACGCGTTCACTCCACCTCTTACGTTGGTCTCTCTCTTTGGCCAATAAGCCTGCCCTTGACTGGAGAAAGTAAATCGGAACTTCTTCTTTCGTCACACACTAGTGGTTTTACTGTACGCCTTGATTACAGTTAATTACTGTACTCTATGTTAATCAATGTGTACAGAGGAAGATCCGATTTACTTTATCTTATGAAAACTAAACAAAGAATTAAAAACTATATATAGTTTATTAAAAACATGACAAAATTGACCTTTATATTAAAACAACGGGACGGTCGCAAAATATGAAAAAAAAAGGTACTGTTTAACCCGGTACGTATGGTCAGCCTAACTGGAGAGGACTCCATGGCATTGTAAAACATTGCATTGGACACATCTCTAGCATTCAAGGGTTAAAGGGATGGTAATGTCTCATAATAAAAGAAGCTTAAATTAATCATCATAGTATTTGAAATTTGGAGAGTGTTATTTCAATTCTGTCAGAATTGTAGTTCAAAAATAATTCCGCCCCTTTTACTGATGTAACACTGCTCAGCCAGATCAGAAGGGAGGTGCCCAGTTAGACTGCAGAGAGGGACAATCTTCAATTAAGATGAAGGAAAGACCTGAAAAACTTGTCAAGGGGAGCAGGGCTTTCATTGTTCTCATAGGAAGAAGATTGTCCCCTGCTGTTATCTGTCTGGTCTATGGACTGCATTCCACATCTGAGAAGAGATGGCTTTCACTAGGTAAAAGGGGCGGGAGGGGAAACTTTGCTTGTGAATATCTCTCAAAACATAAAGGTTTGAGAGATAAGACTTATATCGTTCTTCATGTTCTTTTAATGCCTACAAAATAAAATAAAGCTAAAACGAAGTATTACTATCCCTTTAACATACATGGATGTAATCACTAGCAGTAGATAGATGTGTGATTCCTACACACGCTTTGTGTAAGAACAGGATTGGTTCAGTTTGTTAACAACATTGTTTACTGAATCTCGTGTGCGGTGTGTAGGTTATCATTTTCAAAGTGAACTATTATAATGTGTATCGCTTAAGCCGCGATATCAGAACCTCGCCCCTTTTGACGCGGGTGTGATTCTGATATCTCCCAATAGGGAGCGACCTTTCAAAAGGATACCTAAATACATTATTTAGGCCCTGAATAAAGGATAAAGTAGAAAGATGCTAAGCATGATGGGAATTGTAGTCCTGAACCGCTAGAGAGCCTCGGGTGTCCAAATCAATTACACCACGGGGTCAAATAACCATTTTTATTGATTCAATTTTTTTTTAAAATACCATAAACGTTAGAGGTCTCTTTTTGGAGACTTCATTCGAGAATTCAAGGGGTTAAAAGACCGATTTATATTAATGGGAATTTTGGGGAATTATTATTTGTTTGCTGCGATGCAGTTGTTTGTTTAACCCTTTGAGTGCCACAGAGGTATCCAACGCATTGCGTTGCAATGCGTTGGATACCTCTGTGGCACTCAAAGGGTTTAAAAGAAATGTCCCCAGTTCCTCTTATTACAACAGCCTCGATGCCCCTCATAAAACCCATTGCAATTGTAAAGCGAATAGCAGCTAATGGATAGATAACATTGATTCTGATACAGATCGGTTGTTTAAGGACAAAAAATTGTAAATGAGGAAGAACATCCCCACTTGGCCTAAAAAATAAATAAGTACAGAAATCAGATAAGGGGCTTTTTTCAGGTGGAAATACATTAGAGGAGCAAAGCAAATTAAACCTTCAATGCACATCCTGATGAAGATTAGGATAGCGGCATTGCGGGTTTTACACAGTAAAGAGGTTTGGTTTAAATCCATGAGATAAATCCTGGTTCAAACAGAATCCTATGCTAATGAGATATTCTTGTCCCAGGTCTGTTTTCATTTAACCCTTTGAGTGCAACACAATGAATTGAATACCTCCCAGAATTCCCCACAATAATAAAGAAAGGGTAGCATGTCTGGGCTGGGGGGGTGATCATTAACCCCTTAGTGACAGACGCGTTCGTACGCGGCTGTCACCTTAACGCCCGAGGAATTTTTTTTTTTTTTCTTCAAACAAGTCCAGAGTCTCCGAGTGGCGAGCAGCCGCACGGAGACCCAGACTTCCATGACTTACCAGGTACGTCCTCTGTCGCTAAGTGACAGTTTCTGCGGGATGTACCTGTAAGTCATCCGTCGTTAAGGGGTTAAAGGGATAGTAATGTTTCATAATAAAAGCAGCTCTAATTAATCATCATAGTATTTGGACTTTGGAGAGTGTTATTTCATTCTGTCAGAGTTGTAGTACAAGAGTAATTGAATGACAAAGTATCCCCCTCCCGCCCCTTTTACTGATGTAACACTGCCTCAGCCAGATCAGAAGGGAGGTGCCCAGGTAGATTGCAGAGAGGGACAATCTTCAATTAAGATAAGGGAAAAACCTGAAAAACTTGTCAAGGTGGGCAGGGCCTTCATGCTGTTATCTGTCTGGTCTATGGACTGAATTCCACATCTGAGAAGAGATGGCTTACACTAGGTAACCATAAAGGTTTGAGTAATAAGACTTATATCGTTCTTCATGTTTTTTTAATGCCTACAAAATAAAATAAAGATAAAACGAAGTATTACTATCCCTTTAAGAAATGGTATGACTGGTTAAAGTGTTAGTAATGTCCACAAAAAAGTTTTTTGCCGACACGGATCTCCTGCTGACAGCTTTACAGCTGTCAGTAGGAGAGATCAAACTTTAAATGCTGTATCACTTAAATCATAGCGTTTGAGAGATTTTTAAGCTCATCTAAATGAAAAAAACTTTTTTGTGGACATTACTAACACTTTAAGAGGGCTGTAGGAAAGGAAGGGGTGGGTTTGTAGAAGTGATAAAACGGTGTTACTTCTCTGATCACTTCCTTTTTGGGATCCCGCCAAGCAAAATCATCCCTCCCTGGTGTTTGATGTTTTGTTGTGGTATTGTCAGGTTGTAAAAGCACCAGACGGAGTTCGTTTTGGAGCTTTGTGCCCTTGCCAAAGGGTCAAAGGGATAGTAATAGATTATTTTTATAAATTTGTATTTTGTAGCTATTAAAATGTTAAACTAAACCTTTATGGTTTGAGAGATCATCGTACTGAAAGTCCCCACCCCCCTTTCCCTGACGTCAGTGCTCTAGCTGACTGAAGGGGAATCCGGTTCCTGGACAAGCGGAGGCTCTTCAGCAGAGCCGAGATCGCGTTATTGAGAAAGAAAGGTCTACTGGAACTTTCTACAAAGTGTGCTTGGTTTGCAATTTATAAAAATAATTATTACTATCCCTTTAAAATGGTAAATTGTGTAGGTTTATGGTTAAAAGGTAAGGTCAGGCCAACAGCGCTGGAACATATTGCACCTGGACTTTGGTTTCGGGTTATGTCACCGCTCCCCGTTGAGCAGCAGAGACCAGCTAATGGATGTGGTTGGGATGGAGTGGAATATGTGGTTTGAGCATTCGCTCAGTAGGGGTGAGGCATACCCTGTATTCCTGGTGGTTGGCAAGGGCTTCAAGTTGTTTTTTTTGTAATATGTTAATCTTTAATAAAGCTGTGGCCTGGTTTCATCTATAAAAAAGTCTGTGTATTTCTTGATCAGAACCTCATACCCACAACATGACACTCAAAGGGTTTAATTTAAGCCTCTGGGCTTTTTCACATGGGTGATAGAAATGTACCTGACCACTGTAACTGTCCTGTCACCCAGTCTTCTCCTCCTAAGTTACACCCCTGATCTGGACGAAGGAGGGGCGTGTCTGATAAGTGGCCATGTGAGTGTCAGTGAATATTATTGGCTGTCGCTCACATGGGTTGGTCATTCATTAGAGGATGTGATGAGCGTTGTACTTTCCATTAATGCCATAGGCCATCATGCAGTCGTTCCTTGCTGCCCTTGTACTGTATGCTGTTTCCTGGACATTGGTGGATTCATGCAAGTTGATATTCACCTATGTAAGAGGCACCTAGCATAAGAAATTCATAACAGGCAACATCATCAATGTAGCATTGCTTCACAGGTATCAGCTACCACGTGAAAGGGGCCTTGAGTGCTGGATTGCATTTCGTACCTCTCTGGCACTAAAAAGTTGACCAGACCTTCATTTTAACCCCTTAAGGACCGGCCGCGCACGCACGCGACGGTCACTTAAGGACCACGGTGCATTTTTTTTTTCTTTGCAATTCGATTCTGGACTCCTCGAATCGTGTGCAGCCGCGCAGGGAGCCCGGAATTCCATGGGTTCTTAAGCATATAACAACCCATGACAGTCCAGGACCGTCATGGGTCCTTAAGGGGTTAAAGTACACTAATGGCATTCTGCATGGCTGCACATGAACCAGATAAACCCTGCAATATGTGTTTTTCATAAAGGTTCTGCAATTAAAATGAGCATCTGCCATATTACTTAAAGGCTTAAAGGGCTGCCCACCTCCAACAACTGGTCCTTGACTCCCTGTTTATTTAATTTATTTTATGGACCTCTAACATATTCTGAAGCAGAAGATGTCCTCAAATCAGACCTGTTGGTATGAACTTAGGACCAGCATAGAGAATCAATCACTAGAGCAGCGGTAGACAATTGTTCGCTCTATACTGGCTCTAGAACATGTGTTTGAAGCCTATAATGCAAGGATTGTCAACATGTAGCTCTGCAGCTGTTTTTGAGGTAAAACGCATATTATCCTGGCTTTAGGATAATGAAACTTGCAGTCCAAAAACAGCTGGAGGGTTGCAATTTGCCCATCCCTGATATAATGGGCTAACCCTTTGAGTGCCAGAGGGGTACGCAACGCATAAGAAATACTGTTAAATTTTCAAACTCAAATATTAAACTCACATATTCCATTCAGTGTGTTTCACCGCCGTTTAACAGCCTATTCTGTGTACTCTGTACAGTTGCAGAATAATAAGAAATACTGTTAAGTTTTCAAACTCAAATATTAAACTCACATATTCCATTCAGTGTGTTTCACCGCCGTTTAACAGCCTATTCTGTGTACTCTGTACAGTTGCAGAATAATAAGAAATACTGTTAAGTTTTCAAACTCAAATATTAAACTCACATATTCCATTCAGTGTGTTTCACCGCAGTTTAGCAGCCTATTCTGTGTACTCTGCAGAGTTGCAGAATAATAAGAAATACTGTTAAGTTTTCAAACTCAAATATTAAAGTCACATATTCCATTCAGTGTGTTTCACCGCAGTTTAGCAGCCTATTCTGTGTACTCTGTACAGTTGCAGAATAATAAGAAATACTATTAAGTTTTCAAACTCAAATATTAAACTCACATATTCCATTCAGTGTGTTTCACCGCCGTTTAACAGCCTATTCTGTGTACTCTGTACAGTTGCAGAATAATAAGAAATACTGTTAAGTTTTCAAACTCAAATATTAAAGTCACATATTCCATTCAGTGTGTTTCACCGCCGTTTAACAGCCTATTCTGTGTACTCTGTACAGTTGCAGAATAATAAGAAATACTGTTAAGTTTTCAAACTCAAATATTAAACTCACATATTCCATTCAGTGTGTTTCACCGCCGTTTAACAGCCTATTCTGTGTACTCTGTACAGTTGCAGAATAATAAGAAATACTGTTAAGTTTTCAAACTCAAATATTAAACTCACATATTCCATTCAGTGTGTTTCACCGCCGTTTAACAGCCTATTCTGTGTACTCTGTACAGTTGTAGAATAATAAGAAATACTGTTAAGTTTTCAAACTCAAATATTAAACTCACATATTCCATTCAGTGTGTTTCACCGCCGTTTAACAGCCTATTCTGTGTACTCTGTACAGTTGCAGAATAATAAGAAATACTGTTAAGTTTTCAAACTCAAATATTAAAGTCACATATTCCATTCAGTGTGTTTCACAGCAGTTTAGCAGCCTATTCTGTGTACTCTGTACAGTTGCAGAATAATAAGAAATACTGTTAAGTTTTCAAACTCAAATATTAAACTCACATATTCCATTCAGTGTGTTTCACCGCCGTTTAACAGCCTATTCTGTGTACTCTGTACAGTTGCAGAATAATAAGAAATACTGTTAAGTTTTCAAACTCAAATATTAAAGTCACATATTCCATTCAGTGTGTTTCACCGCCGTTTAACAGCCTATTCTGTGTACTCTGTACAGTTGCAGAATAATAAGAAATACTGTTAAGTTTTCAAACTCAAATATTAAACTCACATATTCCATTCAGTGTGTTTCACCGCAGTTTAGCAGCCTATTCTGTGTACTCTGCAGAGTTGCAGAATAATAAGAAATACTGTTAAGTTTTCAAACTCAAATATTAAAGTCACATATTCCATTCAGTGTGTTTCACCGCAGTTTAGCAGCCTATTCTGTGTACTCTGCAGAGTTGCAGAATAATAAGAAATACTGTTAAGTTTTCAAACTCAAATATTAAAGTCACATATTCTGTGTAAGATGAAGAAGGCGGGTAAAAAGGGACGGGGAAGTGGACGTGATCCTGAAAGTTCAGGGCGCGGGTCAGGACGCGGAGAAACTGTGCCTGGTGCCAGAGCACAAGAAAGAAAGACATCCACCATACCTAGCTTCATGTGTAATTTTACAGGGCGTCGCAGGACATCACTCTCGAGGTCCGACCACTGCGAACAGGTGGTCGGTTGGATGACAGCTGATACTGCTTCCAGTCGGTTAAGCACCACCCTGTCTTCCACCAAGTCCACTCTCAGTAGCCAAGAGTCTGGTCAACATAATCCTCACTCTGATCATCCTTCCTCCCACCATACACGGTCTGGTCAAAGAAGTGATCCCACACTGGGATATAGTGAGGAGCTCGTCTCATCACCAATCCTTCATTTGACCCTCTCTCCAAGCACGCTTGCAGAGGAACATGACATCTTGTGCCCTGATTCACAACCTCTAGAGGCTACCCAATCACAAGAAGATGACAGATGTGAACGGCATTTAAGGTCAAAGGAAGTAGTGGATGATGATGATGATGATGATGAGACACAGTTGCCATTAAATCAACCACTATTTCCGTCTCAAGACCTTGTTGAGGAGAATGTTATACAGTTGTCAATGACTGAGTATGTGGTGGGATCAAGACTTGAGGAGGATGATCAGAGTGAGGAAGTGGAGGAGGACTTGGTGGACGATGAGGTGACTGACCCCACCTGGGAAGGTGTAGAGCCGAGCGATGACAGCAGTCCTGAGGGTGAGCCATCTGCAGCACCGCAACAGGCTGGAAGAGGCAGTGGTGTGGCTACAGAAAGAAGGCGGACCGCACCAAACCGGCCCGCAAATGTTCCACGGAGCACCCCCTTGCGTAAATCTACCTTGCCAAGGGGTAGGTGTTCCGCGGTATGGCGTTTTTTTAAGGAAAGTGCGGACGACAAAAGAATTGTAGTTTGCAACCTGTGCCACACCAGAATGAGCCGAGGCATGAACACTAGAAACCTCACCACCACCAGCATGATCCGACACATGGCATCCAAGCACCGTAGTAAGTGGGAGGAACGCCTGGATCGCCCATCTGTGTCTGCAGGCCACACCACTGCCTCCTCTTCCCCTGTTTTCGGTGCCGGCCAATCGCCTGTCGAAGGCGCAGGCCCGCATACCTCCCGCCCTGCACCTGTAGCATCTGAAGCACCATCAGCGACCACATCCACTTCCCTGTCCCAGCACAGCGTCCAAATGTCGTTACCCCAGGCATTTGAGCGCAAGAGAAAGTACCCAGCCACCCACCCACAGGCCATAGCACTAACCTCACACCTTTCAAAATTACTGGCCATCGAAATGCTGCCATTTAGGCTTGTGGACACTGAGTCCTTCCGCAGCCTGATGGCAGCAGCTGTCCCTCGGTACGCGGTCCCCAGCCGCCACTACTTTTCCCGGTGTGCCATCCCCGCATTACACCACCATGTGTCCCGTAACATCACCCGTGCCCTGACCAACGCAGTTACTGGGAAGGTCCACTTAACGACTGACACATGGACAAGTGCTTGTGGCCAGGGACGCTACATTTCCCTGACGGCACACTGGGTGAATGTCGTGGAGGCTGGGAGCGACTCGGACCCTGGGATGGCACGGGTGCTACCCACGCCGAGGATTGCGGGCCCTACCTCCATCAGGGTTTCCACCAGCACCTACGTTATTGGCTCCTCCTCCTCCGTTTCCACCTCCGAATTCTCTACACACACCGCCACTCCCCCATCAGCCAGTAGCTGGAAGCAGTGTAGCACTGCAGTGGGGAAGCGTCAACAGGCCGTGCTGAAGCTGATCTGCCTTGGGGACAAACAGCACACGGCCTCAGAGCTGTTGCAGGGGATTAGTCACCAGACCAAGCAGTGGCTCTCGCCACTCAACCTGCAACCAGGCATGGTTGTGTGTGATAATGGGCGTAACTTGGTGGCGGCTTTGGAGCTCGGCAAGCTCACACACGTACCATGCCTAGCGCATGTATTTAATTTAGTGGTGCAGCGATTTCTAAAAACCTACCCCGATGTGCATGATCTCTTGACCAAGGTGCGCCGCGTGTGTGCACATTTCCGTAAGTCATCAACAGCTTCAGCCGGCCTGTTGAAGCTGCAGCAGCGCTTACAATTGCCAGCTCACCGGCTGCTGTGTGACGTGAGCACGCGCTGGAACTCCACCTTCCACATGTTGGCCCGGCTTTGTGAGCAGCAGAGGGCAGTAGTGGAGTACCAGCTGTTACACGGTCGTCGCCTCTCCGTTCAACTTCCTGTAATCAGAAGTGAGGAGTGGGAATGGATGTCAGACCTCTGTGAGGTTTTACGCAATTTTGAGGAATCGACACAGATGGTGAGCGGCGATAACGCTATTATCAGTGTAACCATCCCACTTCTGTGTCTACTGAAACGCTCGCTGCTCACAATTAAAACCGACGCTTTGCATGTGGAAGAGGTGGAAATGGGGGAGGAAGAGCTTACACAAGGTGATAGCCAGAGCACCCTCACTTCGTCTTCTCAGCGACAATTGGAGGAGGCGGAGGAGGAGGAGGAGGAGGAGGAGGAAGACACGGTTGCCTCCGCTACAGAGGGTAGCCATGGAACTTTAGTTCCATCTCTTCAGCGTGGGTGGGCAGAAGAGGAGGAAGAGGATGAGGAGATTGAGAGTCATCCTCCTGGTGAGGACAGCGAAATCTTGACTGTTGGTACTCTGGCACACATGGCTGACTTTATGTTAGGCTGCCTTTCCCACGCGTTGTACGCATTTTAGACAACACGGATTACTGGGTGTTCACCCTTCTGGACCCCCGCTACAAAGAGAATTTCTCATCTCTCATTCCTCCGGTGGAGAGGACAAGCAAAATGTTGCAATACCAGAAGGTTCTTGTCGAAAAATTGCTTCAAAATTTTCCATCTGACAACGCTGGCGGCAGAGTACGTGCTACCTTGGCCAACCGAGAAGGGGAGAAAAGGGGAGCACACAGCAGTTCCGAGAAAGGCAGGGCAACACTCTCCAAGGCGTGGGACACCTTCATGACACCCCGCCAGCACCCTCACCCTGATGCGCAGCCTAGTGTCACAAGGAGGGAAAAGTTTTGGAAGATGGTGAAGGAGTACGTAGCAGACCGTGTCAGCGTCCTCAATGATCCCTCTGTGCCTTACAACTACTGGGTGTCCAAGCTGGACACGTGGTATGAACTGGCACTCTACGCCTTGGAGGTGCTGGCCTGCCCTGCCGCCAGCGTTCTGTCTGAGCGGGTATTTAGTGCTGCTGGTGGCATCATAACAGATAAGCGTATCCGCCTTTCCACCGACAATGCTGATAGGTTGACACTTATAAAAATGAACAAGGCCTGGATTTCCCCTGACTTCTCCACTCCACTGGAGGAAAGCCCCGGGGGAACATAAACTCACTTTATATATGTTATTTACAATGATGTGAATACTCTGTATTCCCATTCACCCCTTCCACCCAAAAAACGGGTATATGGTTGACTCTTAATCTTCTCATCCTCCTCCTCCTCTTCCATATGCCCTGTGCTATAATTTTTATATAGGGCCAGCTCACCAGCGGGCCCTGTGATATAATTTTTATATAGGGCCAGCTCACCAGCGGGCCCTGTTTGCCAATTTTTATATAGGTCAGCTCACCAGCGGGCCTTCTCATATAATGTTTTATTGGGTCAGCTCTCTAGCGGGCCCTCTCATATAATGTTTTATAGCGTCAGCTCACTAGCGGGCCTTCGCATATAATGTTTAGGATGGTCAGCTCTGCAGCAGACCCTCACCCATAATGTTTTAGATGGTCGGCTCAGCGCACGTTTCCCTCTTAATCATGGCCTCAGTTCAATAAAATCAAGGAAATTTTTGGGAGAATTTGCCTCTGTGCACGTTTCCCTCTTAATCATGGCCTCAGTTCTGAAAATCAAGGAAATTTTTGGGAGAATTTGCCTCTGCGCACGTTTCCCTCTTAATCATGGCCTCACTTCCGAAAATCAAGGAAATTTTTGGGATAATTTGCAGATGATATACAAGTAAATATACAGCAAATATTGTTTGGTAACAATTTTTCGCCTAAAGTCGTTTTTATTTTCCTTTTTGTGTGTTTTATGGTCAGTCTGTAAAAATGGCGTACTACGGGCGAAAGATCGTTCCCAGCAGCGATGTTGGAGTCCAAGATGCATCCAGACATCCTCCCTATGCTGTCCCTGAACCATTTCTGTGGTGTTTCCATCATTTTCTGCCCTTTTCCTATGGACCAGGCACCCTCCCCTCATCAGAGCAGGGGGTGCCTGGTGTAATGCTCGAGTCCTCCCATTGACTTCAATGGGGCTCGGGTGTTCGGCCGAGCAATCGAGCCTCAGGGGGTGCTCGGTCAGAGCACCCGAACACCCGAGCATTGGGGTGCTCGCTCATCACTAGTTATATGCCTTATTTCATGTGTTTACATATTTGTTAGAATTATTGTTGAAGTGGATTTTATGACATGTTTACTATCATACAATTCTTTTCGTTTCAGCATGACTCCTGCCTGGAAGTCAGTTTTGGAGGTTGATAGGGACATCGGTCGCTGAAGACATTGATTTGTGTTGGCCGAGCTCTGTTTTTTTATGATATCTGCTTGTTTTAGGCAAAGATAGAGGAGGAGTCTGTGGATTAGGGGTCTTATATGGCTGTACTGTCTGCTTCTGATTGGTTATGTAAATGATCTGTGCTGCTATGGTTTCAAGTAAAGAAAGTAAAGCAAAATATTCGCCTCCTGTCATTACTAAAATTAAGATTATCAGTACACTACATTAAAGGGATAGTAATACTTAATAATTAATAACCCCTATATTAAAGTCATATTAAAAAGAAATGTATTGCCCCCAGTGCCATAAAGGTTTGAGAGATGATCGCTCCTAAAGTTGGCCTCTCCCTCCCCCTGACTGAAGGGAAATCCGGTCTTACGATCATCAGGCGGCTCTGCAGCAGAGCCGAGATCATGTTAATAAAAACAAAAATCTTTCACTAAAACGGTGTTCTACTTGGTTTGCAAGCACACGTAGAAGACCATTTCAGTGAATGGTTATTTTTTATTAAAGTGATCTTGGCTCTGCTGCAGAGCCGCTTGACGGTTGTACAACAGGCTTCCCTACAGTCAGCTAGAACGCTGACTTCGGGGAAGGGGGAATGAGAGGGCAACTTTTGGAGCGATTATCTCTCAAACCATATCGGGGGCAATGCATTTATTTTTAATATGACTTTAATATAGGGATTAGTAATAATTATTACTATCCCTTTAACATAATCTACAATTATTATTTATAACAGTGTTGCAATCCAGAGAGAAGATTTTGACTCATTCCTAACACTGCATGGATTCTTTGTACCCAAGCTGAACACCGATTGGACCTTCCCTATACACTGCAAATTCACACTGCTAAAGACTGTAAAATAACATTGATTCCACTGAGTTAATTAGCTTCTACCATGAAAATTTTTAGGCTGCCCCCAACAATGCTGTTTTATAAATATTTTATGTTTATTTGCTTTAACAGAGAGAGCTGAACCAAAATTATAGAGAAAAGTCTTTGCTACAACATTAATGAAAGGTCAGGAGCTAAGGGTACCGCTATGAACAACTAAAACAGAGGAATTATAATTATTATTATTGCTAAGTTATGAGCAAGTCACAGACCAGACTCCAGTCAAGCAGCAGCCTGGTAAGGAAGGAAGGAAGGCTGGATAAGTAAAGTTAACACGTAAGTACATGAATGGGGCAGAGCCAACTTCCAGGATCTTTACCTCCCCTTTTCCAAAGAACCACACCACCCGCATTACTTGGATAAAATAGACCACAGCTTATTTATTCCTTTAAAATGAAATGTTTTGACATCAAAATTATACCAATTTGTTAACATATTAATAGTACGCATAAAACCAAGAAAAGATATTTCCAATTTACAGATTTAAAATACAACCATTCAGTAGCAGTGAGGATCCTTAGCCGGCACCAAACCCACCTTGGTGTATCCCACTAGCCGCCTCTCCCTACCAGCTCAGTAGGTATCCCAAATCACTTGCCTGTCCACTTCCCAGGGACCCCATGTCCTTTAGAAGCCAGGCACCCCAACCTTCTTTTAAAGTGCCAAGGATCCCCCCCTCTCCGTCACACAATGTGACAATCGCAAAGAGGAACTGAAAAGAACATCCATCCCCCAATCCCCAGAAACCCAACAAGAGGGAGGGATGGACGCTCTTTTCGTGCACCAGAAAGAGGAGGAAGCGGAAACGAGGTAGGAATTAAATCCCCACTTTACCCACATACCCTCTCCTACGTCACCAACCCTACCTATGGCCCTACACTGTCTAGCCCGTCATGACCCTCTCTACCTATCTTTTTAGCCTGGCTTTACAGGTTACTAGTCTGTAATTCCCTTGAACAGTAACAACAAAATATCCACACACGATAGCTCAATATAAAGTAAAAATCAGGAACTTTATTGAAAAATTGAAAATTAAAAACATAGCGACACACAGAATACAATAGGTGAACCACCCCGTTGTCTTCTTTTTGTCCCTATGTTTTTCATTTTCAATTTTTCAATAAAGTTCCTAATTTTTACTTTACATTGAGCTATCGTGTGTGGATATTTTGTTGATACCATTCTAAGGACAAGAGGGTTGGAGATCCTTTATCCAGCACTGATTGAACAACTGTGGTCAGTGTGTTAGCAATACAATGGCGGAGCATGAGTACATCTAGAGCGACTGTGTGAGGTAAGGTGAGTGAAGACCCCAGATTGTTCTGTGTTTATCATCGATCATTGGAGTTACAAGTATATGGATATTGCATTGTTCCCTTGAGTGGTTATGTTATTGTTGGAATTCCTTTGACCAGTGGGAGTTTACCAATGACGTCATGTCTTCAGGACCCAATAGGCAACCAACATTTGGCATCCCGAGCACCACCTACAGGCACATCTTAATTAATTCCATTCATCCAGCACAATTTACAGTGGATTGACACACAAAATACCCTTTAACCCTTAATATAAAAATAGAAAATATAGCTCTTAGCCCAGAACCAGAGTGTTGTGTAATACATAGCTTCACAATGTGTTGATCGCCCATTGGCCCTAAACAGGTTACATGACCTGTCTAACATGGTGTAAATAAACCATCCATTTTAGCATTTAGACTGAACGTTATAGCAATATATGATGGTAATCAAGCCAACCAGTAGAAGCCACACCCATAACTTAGCACAGTCAGTGAGGTCATCAAGGCTGAGGCACACGCAGAATTCAGCACCCTAAGCTTTCACCTAGTTTGCCTAATGAGACATTCTGAGTCTTGAATGAACATGGCGTCATTTTGTTAAGATATTGGATTTGGGGTTATAGACAAACATATACGTATATACTGTCTTGGAAAATACACAAATATATGAGACAGTTAATAATACTAAGACTAGATATGTTGATCTTTTCAAAACAGTGCGTAATGGATAACATAAGTGGATAATGCTCTACAATTGTGGGATATGACAAACTTGCGTAGATAATATCCCACACAAGTGGATAATGCCCCACATGAGTGGATAATGTTTGCCTTGAGTAGATAATGTCCACCATTTGAGGATAATATTGACTTGTGTAGATAATATCCATCAAATCGATGATGGCCATTTAGCACTTTTGGGGTTAGTATTAGCATTTTAGATAATGTTCCCATGAGGGTTTTGTCTAAAGGTTTGAGCTAGTTTTAACATTATGATTTACTATAGTAGAGACTCTCAAACTGTATTCCTAAGTGCCATTTGAGACACATTGTTAGAGTGGGCCTATCACATGGATTCAAGTTTGCATAACTGAAAACATCATTCAAGGGTTAGTAATGCCCATATTTAAGTTTATTCAATATTGTAGATGTTAAAAAAAATAAAGTGTATGGAGAAAGACCCATCTTTCAAACCTTTATGGTTTGAGAGATATTCGCCGCTCAAGTTCCCCCCTCCCCCATGTCAGCCATAAAGCTGACAGAAGGCCCTACACTGTCTAGCCCCATTGGAACTTTCTACAAAGTGTGCTTGCAAACCAGACAAACTTTGTAGACCATTCCAATGAAGTATTTCTTTTCAAAGATCGCTATTTAGGCTCTGCTGAAGATCCACCTTGAGTCAGCCGACAAGGATGGGTCATGACTGGGGCTAGACAGTGTAGGGCCTTCTGTTAGCTTTATGGATGACATGAGGGAGGGGGAACTTAAGCTGCGAATATCTGTCAAACCATATCTCCATATACTTTATTTTTTTTAACATCTACAATATTGAATAAACTTAAATATTGGCATTACTAACCCCGGCTGGTCCCAGGATCGGGATCTCCTGCTGTCAGTAGAACGCTGCCGTCGGGAGATGGGGAGGGAGGGTGTAACTTTAGTGGTGAATATCTCTCAAACCGTAAAGGTTTGAGAGATGGGACTTTCTCCAGATGCTTTATTTTTTAGCACCTACAATACTGAATAAACTTAAATATTGGCATTACTTACCCTTTAAAAACTGCCTATGTTTCATGGTAGCCAAAAGACCAGCAAATGTGCAGTTTAAAGGGATATTCATACTTGGTACCGTATGCTAAATGTGATACTCATGTAGTGCCAGTGACATTTCATATGCTAATTAAGTATTTCAGTGATATTTCATATGAAGGTCTGTGCTTTACCAGGCAACTTTCACTTTCACTATTCTCAGAAATGTAAAAGTGTGAATATTTCCTAAACTATAAATCTGCTGGACTTTTGGTTAACGTGACACAGGCAGTTTTGAATTAAGTTTTCATTTAATCGGCCGTGCTGTTGTTTGGAGTAAACCAACTGACTATAGAGAACAATTAAAAATTCCGGTTAAATTAAGCTGTACTATTAATCTCTTGAATGCTAGAGAGGCAATGCATTGGATACATTTCTAGCATTCAGGGGTTTAAAGGGATAGTAATACTTTGTTTTATATTTATTTTATCTTGAAGGCATTAAAAAACATGAAGAACGATATCAGTCTTATCTCTCAAACCTTTATGGTTTGAGAGATATTCACAAGCAAAGTTTCCCCTCCCGCCCCTTTTACCTAGTGTAAGCCATCTCTTCTCAGATGTGGAATGCAGTCCATAGACCAGACAGATAACAGAAGGGGACAATCTTCTTGCTAAGAGAACAATGAAAGCCCTTCCCCCCTTGACAAGTTTTTCAGGTTTTTCCCTTATCTTAATTGAAGATTGTCCCTCTCTGCAGTCTACCTGGGCACCTCCCTTCTGATCTGGCTGAGCAGTGTTACAGCAGTAAAAGGGGCGGGAGGGGGATACTTTGTCATTGAATTACTCTTCAATTACTCTGACAGAATTGAAATAACACTCTCCAAAGTCCAAATACTATGATGATTAATTAGAGCTGCTTTTATTATGAAACATTACTATCCCTTTAAAAAGCTCTGTTCAAGTGCACAGCAATTTAGGATTTTTGTATTTGTCCCCTATGGCGCAATTAGTTTAGTACAGAATAACTCCAGTTTGCTTTTACAAATATGTGCCATTGAGACTGCATTGACTACACTGGCCCCACCCACAATTCAAAACATGGGTGTGGTCAGCAAAGCGTTGGATTCTATCAAAATGTAGCACTTTAAGCAGCTGCTTACTCTGCCTAATAGGAAACCTGCCCCTGGCTGATGGACAAACGATAATATATTTCTACGAGTAAATATATTTTTATAAACAGAACAGAAAGGAATTTATTACCATTCCCATCACATCAATATAAATGTCGAAACAGAAGGAGTGAATGATAAATTCGTTCCATAATAACATATGGCTGAAGCTGGATAGAGTAAATTTTGTAGATCTCTAGTGCTGCAAAATCCTTTTTTTTTGCATTTGTTGAATTCTGGTTGTTTGCAGCATCTGCCGAGCAGTTTTATTCAGGTATAAATCTTTTATTTATCTAGAAGAGTATTGCTATTTTTAATATCTGCCTTGTTTTTTTATTTATACAATTCTTGCTTATTTTTTAAGGCTTTCAGACTTGGGAGTTTTGCTAGTTAAGTTTAGAGAAACAAATTTACAGTTTCCGAATGGAGTGAGCCGAATTCTCAAGGTTAATTGCAGTTGGGATACTGATGCACATGGGCGTCCGGCTATAATTACCCCCCTCCATATAAACAAAGGGGGTGGATGGGCTGTTATGGGGGTCATATTATGGCTCCCCCCCCTGGAAAAATGTCTACGGACACCTGTGCTGAGTCCGTAAGGGAAGAATAATGAAGGTCAGGGGAGGCTCAGCCTCTCCAAAAAAAACAACCACAGCAGCAGATTTTAGTGCTATCAGTCATCTGAATACCTGAGTTCCTGATTTATAGACAAAAAGAGAAAAAAATAACAGCACACAATCTAAACACAGGAGTACCAAATATGCTAGTACGACACCTCCACCGTGCACCCTTTCGGTGGGTACTTACTTCCTAGAGAGGCAGATATGTCCTCCCGTTATACAGACACAATGCCTGGTATAGACCCCAATATGGTCAAAGTATAGATGATGACTCCGTCCAATATATCTGAGAAGTAGGTCATATTAAGAAACAAAACATATATACAGATTGTCTCTAAGTGCAGTGTTTCAATCAATTAATGATCCACCACCATGATGCACCTTAATATAAAGGGGGTTCTCACGTGGCAAAGAGACAAACATTGCCGCTGGTAATAAAGCACTCACCTTGGTACTCAAACCCCAGGTAAGTTAAACACCCCGATTTATCACTGTATCTTCCAGAATTCCAAAAGATGAAAAAGATCAATTGGTTTGGTGTTATAAAAAAAAAAATAGGCAACTACTAATTAAAATGTATGATGTTTAATACAAAAGTTTTAAAAATTTCATATATTCAGATACAATTAAAAATAAGGATATACACCCTGCGTGTTTTGTAACAGCAAGTTACTTCATCAGAGATGAAGAGGAGTGACCACAGAATTCCAGGACCATCACTGGTCCTTAAATGCCAGACCAGGCATGATAATCCTGGCACCTCAAGGGCCGTTAAGAGGTTGAAGGTTATTCTTACGCAGGGTATGGAGGAGAACATAGAGACAGTGTGGATAACTTTAGAATACGGAAATAAGATATATAAGTGAAAGTAGAAGAATGAAACAAGGACTAGTTAGACTGAAGACAAAAGATGGAAGTTCTAGCTGACTGCCTTAATGAATATTTCTGTTCAGTTTTCATAGAATAATTTGAAGGGAAGGGAGTGGGACCTCTGTTAGAAAAAAATAGTGAGACATAGGATGCATGCATGGTTACAGAGGAAGAAGTTCTACTTCAACTCTCTAAGGTAAAAACAGATAAATCAATGGGACCAGATGGGATAAACCCAAAGTTATTAAAATAACTTAGGCGTTTTCTGGCAAAACCTTTAACAGAATTATTCAGTCAGTCACTATCAACAGGAGTAGTTCCAGAAGATTGTAAGGTAGTAAATGCAGTACCACTTCATAAAAAAGGTAGCAGGGAAGAGTCTGGTAACTACAGGACAGCAAGTCTTATGTCAGAAGTGGAACTATTAATGGAAATCATGTTAAAAGAAGTAATTGTTAAATATCTGAATTTAAATGCCTTGCAAGATCCTAAACAGGGTTATCTTATCAAAAATGGTTGAATGGATAAGGCAAACGATGAGTGATAGAAGACAGAGAAGCATAGTTAATGAAAAAATATTCAGAGGAAGGCTGTGTTAATAGTAGTAATGTGGCAAAAGGTCTTCAAGGTAAGGTATCCTTTTCTGCAGATGATACAAAGATGTGCAATAGGGTAGTCTTTCCTGGTGGAATAAACCAAACTACAAATTATTTAGGTAAATTAGAAGAATGGACAAGAGTATGGCAGCTGCAATTTAGTGTTGATAAAGGTAAATTGATTCACTTGGGACATACAAATCCAAAGGCAGAATGCAGTATTAAGGGTACTGACCTGTCGGTGACAAAAGAGGAAAGGGACTTGGGAGTAATTATTTCTGATGACTAGTGATGAGCGAGCACCCCAATGCTCGGGTGTTCGGGTGCTCTGACCGAGCACCCCCGGAGGCTCGAGTGCTCGGCCGAGCACCCGAGCCCCATTGAAGTCAATGGGAGGACTCGAGCATTACACCAGGCACCCCCTGCTCTGATGAGGGGAGGGTGCCTGGTCCATAGGAAAAGGGCAGAAAAGGATGGAAACACCACAGAAATGGTTCAGGGACAGCATAGGGAGGATGTCTGGATGCATCTTGGACTCCAACATCGCTGCTGGGAACGATCTTTCGCCCGTAGTACGCCATTTTTACAGACCGACCGTAAAACACACAAAAAGGAAAATAAAAACGACTTTAGGCGAAAAATTGTTACCAAACAGTATTTGCTGTATATTTACTTGTATATCATCTGCAAATTCTGCAAAAAATTTCATCGATTTTTCGGAACTGGGGCCATGATTAAGAGGGAAACGTGCGCAAAGGCAAATTCTCCCAAAAATTTCCTCGATTTTTCTGAACTGGGGCCATGATTAAGAGGGAAACGTGCGCTGAGCCGACCATCTAAAACATTATGGGTGAGGGTCTGCTGCGGAGCTGACCATCCTAAACATTATATGCGAAGGCCCGCTAGTGAGCTGACGCTATGAAACATTATATGAGAGGGCCCGCTAGAGAGCTGACCCAATAAAACATTATATGAGAAGGCCCGCTGGTGAGCTGACCTATATAAAAATTGTCAAACAGGGCCCGCTGGTGAGCTGGCCCTATATAAAAATTATATCACAGGGCATATGGAAGAGGAGGAGGAGGATGAGAAGATTAAGAGTCAACCATATACCCGTTTTTTGGGTGGAAGGGGTGAATGGGAATACAGAGTATTCCCATCATTGTAAATAACATATATAAAGTGACTTTATGTTCCCCCGGGGCTTTCCTCCAGTGGAGTGGAGAAGTCAGGGGAAATCCAGGCCTTGTTCATTTTTATAAGTGTCAACCTATCAGCATTGTCGGTGGAAAGGCGGATACGCTTATCTGTTATGATGCCACCAGCAGCACTAAATACCCGCTCAGACAGAACGCTGGCGGCAGGGCAGGCCAGCACCTCCAAGGCGTAGAGTGCCAGTTCATACCACGTGTCCAGCTTGGACACCCAGTAGTTGTAAGGCACAGAGGGATCATTGAGGACGCTGACACGGTCTGCTACGTACTCCTTCACCATCTTCCAAAACTTTTCCCTCCTTGTGACACTAGGCTGCGCATCAGGGTGAGGGGTGCTGGCGGGGTGTCATGAAGGTGTCCCACGCCTTGGAGAGTGTTGCCCTGCCTTTGTCGGAACTGCTGTGTGCTCCCCTTTTCTCCCCTTCTCGGTTGGCCAAGGTAGCACGTACTCTGCCGCCAGCGTTGTCAGATGGAAAATTTTGGAGCAATTTTTCAACAAGAACCTTCTGGTATTGCACCATTTTGCTTGTCCTCTCCACCGGAGGAATGAGAGATGAGAAACTCTCTTTGTAGCGGGGGTCCAGAAGGGTGAACACCCAGTAATCCGTGTTGTCTAAAATGCGTACAACGCGTGGGTCACGGGAAAGGCAGCCTAACATAAAGTCAGCCATGTGTGCCAGAGTACCAACAGTCAAGATTTCGCTGTCCTCACCAGGAGGATGACTCTCAATCTCCTCATCCTCTTCCTCCTCTTCTGCCCACCCACGCTGAAGAGATGGAACTAAAGTTCCATGGCTACCCTCTGTAGCGGAGGCAACCGTGTCTTCCTCCTCCTCCTCCTCCTCCTCCGCCTCCTCCAATTGTCGCTGAGAAGACGAAGTGAGGGTGCTCTGGCTATCACCTTGTGTAAGCTCTTCCTCCCGCATTTCCACCTCTTCCACAAGCAAAGCGTCAGTTTTAATTGTGAGCAGCGAGCGTTTCAGTAGACACAGAAGTGGGATCGTTACACTGATAATAGCGTTATCGCCGCTCACCATCTGTGTCGATTCCTCAAAATTGCGTAAAACCTCACAGAGGTCTGACATCCATTCCCACTCCTCACTTCTGATTACAGGAAGTTGAACGGAGAGGAGACGACCGTGTAACAGCTGGTACTCCACTACTGCCCTCTGCTGCTCACAAAGCCGGGCCAACATGTGGAAGGTGGAGTTCCAGCGCGTGCTCACGTCACACAGCAGCCGGTGAGCTGGCAATTGTAAGCGCTGCTGCAGCTTCAACAGGCCGGCTGAAGCTGTAGATGACTTACGGAAATGTGCACACACGCGGCGCACCTTGGTCAAGAGATCATGCACATCGCTGAACCACTAAATTAAATACATGCGCTAGGCATGGTACGTGTGTGAGCTTGCCGAGCTCCAAAGCCGCCACCAAGTTACGCCCATTATCACACACAACCATGCCTGGTTGCAGGTTGAGTGGCGAGAGCCACTGCTCGGTCTGGTGACTAATCCCCTGCAACAGCTCTGAGGCCGTGTGCTGTTTGTCCCCAAGGCAGATCAGCTTCAGCACGGCCTGTTGACGCTTCCCCACTGCAGTGCTACACTGCTTCCAGCTACCGGCTGATGGGGGAGTGGCGCTGCGTGCAGAGAATTCGGAGGTGGAAACGGAGGAGGAGGAGCCAATAACGTAGGTGCTGGCGGAAACCCTGATGGAGGTAGGGCCCGCAATCCTCGGCGTGGGTAGCACCCGTGCCATCCCAGGGTCCGAGTCGCTCCCAGCCTCCACGACATTCACCCAGTGTGCCGTCAGGGAAATGTAGCGTCCCTGGCCACAAGCACTTGTCCATGTGTCAGTCGTTAAGTGGACCTTCCCAGTAACTGCGTTGGTCAGGGCACGGGTGATGTTACGGGACACATGGTGGTGTAATGCGGGGATGGCACACCGGGAAAAGTAGTGGCGGCTGGGGACCGCGTACCGAGGGACAGCTGCTGCCATCAGGCTGCGGAAGGACTCAGTCTCCACAAGCCTAAATGGCAGCATTTCGATGGCCAGTAATTTGGAAAGGTGTGAGGTTAGTGCTATGGCCTGTGGGTGGGTGGCTGGGTATTTTCGCTTGCGCTCAAATGCCTGGGGTAACGACATTTGAACGCTGTGCTGGGACAGGGAAGTGGATGTGGTCGCTGATGGTGCTTCAGATGGTACAGGTGCAGGGCGGGAGGTATGCGGGCCTGCGCCTTCGACAGGCGATTGGCCGGCACCGAAAACAGGGGAAGAGGAGGCAGTGGTGTGGCCTGCAGACACAGGTGGGCGATCCAGGCGTTCCTCCCACTTATTACGGTGCTTGGATGCCATGTGTCGGATCATGCTGGTGGTGGTGAGGTTTCTAGTGTTCATGCCTCGGCTCATTCTGGTGTGGCACAGGTTGCAAACTACAATTCTTTTGTTGTCCGCACTTTCCTTAAAAAAACGTCATACCGCGGAACACCTACCCCTTGGCAAGGTAGATTTACGCAAGGGGGTGCTCCGTGGAACATTTGCGGGCCGGTTTGGTGCGGTCCGCCTTCTTTCTGTAGCCACACCACTGCCTCTTCCAGCCTGTTGCGGTGCTGCAGATGGCTCACCCTCAGGACTGCTGTCATCGCTCGGCTCTATACCTTCCCAGGTGGGGTCAGTCACCTCATCGTCCACCAAGTCCTCCTCCACTTCCTCACTCTGATCATCCTCCTCATGTCTTGATCCCACCACATACTCAGTCATTGACAACTGTATAACATCCTCCTCAACAAGGTCTTGAGACAGTAATAGTGGTTGATTTAATGGCAACTGTGTCTCATCATCATCATCATCCACTACTTCCTTTGACCTTACATGCCGTTCACATCTGTCATCTTCTTGTGATTGGGTACCCTCTAGAGGTTGTGAATCAGGGCATAAGATGTCATCTTCCTCTGCAAGCGTGCTTGGAGAGAGGGTCAAATGAAGGACTGGTGATGAGACGAGCTCCTCACTATATCCCAGTGTGGGATCACTTCTTTGACCAGACCGTCTATGGTGGGAGGAAGGATGATCAGAGTGAGGATTATGTTGACCAGACTCTTGGCTACTGAGAGTGGACTTGGTGGAAGACAGGGTGGTGCTTAACCGACTGGAAGCAGTATCAGCTGACATCCAACCGACCACCTGTTCGCAGTGGTCGGACCTCGAGAGTGATGTCCTGCGACGCCCAGTAAAATGAGACATGAAGCTAGGTATGGTGGATGTCTTTCTTTCTTGTGCTCTGGCACCAGGCACAGTTTCTCCGCGTCCTGACCCGCGCCCTGAACTATCAGGATCACGTCCACTTCCCCGTCCCTTTTTACCCGCCTTCTTCATCTTACACGGAATATGTGACTTTGATATTTTAGTTTGAAGACTTAACAGTATTTCTTCCTATTCTGCAACTGTGCAGAGTACACAGAATGTGCTGCTAAACTGCGGTGACGCACACTGAATGGAATATGTGACTTTGATATTTTAGTTTGAAGACTTAACAGTATTTCTTCCTATTCTGCAACTGTGCAGAGTACACAGAATGTGCTGCTAAACTGCGGTGACGCACACTGAATGGAATATGTGACTTTGATATTTGAGTTTGAAGACTTAACAGTATTTCTTCCTATTCTGCAACTGTGCAGAGTACACAGAATATGCTGCTAAACTGCGGCGAAGCACACTGAATGGAATATGTGACTTTGATATTTTAGTTTGAAGACTTAACAGTCTTTCTTCCTATTCTGCAACTGTGCAGAGTACACAGAATATGCTGCTAAACTGCGGCGAAGCACACTGAATGGAATATGTGACTTTGATATTTTAGTTTGAAGACTTAACAGTATTTCTTCCTATTCTGCAACTGTGCAGAGTACACAGAATATGCTGCTAAACTGCGGCGAAGCACACTGAATGGAATATGTGACTTTGATATTTTAGTTTGAAGACTTAACAGTATTTCTTCCTATTCTGCAACTGTGCAGAGTACACAGAATATGCAGCTAAACTGCGGCGAAGCACACTGAATGGAATATGTGACTTTGATATTTTAGTTTGAAGACTTAACAGTATTTCTTCCTATTCTGCAACTGTGCACAGTACACAGAATATGCTGCTAAACTGCGGCGAAGCACACTGAATGGAATATGTGACTTTGATATTTTAGTTTGAAGACTTAACAGTATTTCTTCCTATTCTGCAACTGTGCAGAGTACACAGAATATGCTGCTAAACTGCGGCGAAGCACACTGAATGGAATATGTGACTTTGATATTTTAGTTTGAAGACTTAACAGTATTTCTTCCTATTCTGCAACTGTGCAGAGTACACAGAATATGCTGCTAAACTGCGGCGAAGCACACTGAATGGAATATGTGACTTTGATATTTTAGTTTGAAGACTTAACAGTATTTCTTCCTATTCTGCAACTGTGCAGAGTACACAGAATATGCTGCTAAACTGCGGCGAAGCACACTGAATGGAATATGTGACTTTGATATTTTAGTTTGAAGACTTAACAGTATTTCTTCCTATTCTGCAACTGTGCAGAGTACACAGAATATGCTGCTAAACTGCGGCGAAGCACACTGAATGGAATATGTGACTTTGATATTTTAGTTTGAAGACTTAACAGTATTTCTTCCTATTCTGCAACTGTGCAGAGTACACAGAATATGCTGCTAAACTGCGGCGAAGCACACTGAATGGAATATGTGACTTTGATATTTGAGTTTGAAGACTTAACAGTATTTCTTCCTATTCTGCAACTGTGCAGAGTACACAGAATATGCTGCTAAACTGCGGCGAAGCACACTGAATGGAATATGTGACTTTGATATTTGAGTTTGAAGACTTAACAGTATTTCTTCCTATTCTGCAACTGTGCAGAGTACACAGAATATGCTGCTAAACTGCGGCGAAGCACACTGAATGGAATATGTGACTTTGATATTTTAGTTTGAAGACTTAACAGTATTTCTTCCTATTCTGCAACTGTGCACAGTACACAGAATATGCTGCTAAACTGCGGCGAAGCACACTGAATGGAATATGTGACTTTGATATTTTAGTTTGAAGACTTAACAGTATTTCTTCCTATTCTGCAACTGTGCAGAGTACACAGAATATGCTGCTAAACTGCGGCGAAGCACACTGAATGGAATATGTGACTTTGATATTTTAGTTTGAAGACTTAACAGTATTTCTTCCTATTCTGCAACTGTGCAGAGTACACAGAATATGCTGCTAAACTGCGGCGAAGCACACTGAATGGAATATGTGACTTTGATATTTTAGTTTGAAGACTTAACAGTATTTCTTCCTATTCTGCAACTGTGCAGAGTACACAGAATATGCTGCTAAACTGCGGCAAAGCACACTGAATGGAATATGTGACTTTGATATTTTAGTTTGAAGACTTAACCCTTTGAGTGCCAGAGTAGTACACAACGCATTGCTTTGCAATGCGTTGTGTACCACTCTGGTACTCAAAGGGTTAACAGTATTTCTTCCTATTCTGCAACTGTGCAGAGTACACAGAATATGCTGCTAAACTGCGGCGAAGCACACTGAATGGAATATGTGACTTTGATATTTTAGTTTGAAGACTTAACAGTATTTCTTCCTATTCTGCAACTGTGCAGAGTACACAGAATATGCTGCTAAACTGCGGCGAAGCACACTGAATGGAATATGTGACTTTGATATTTTAGTTTGAAGACTTAACAGAATGTGCTCTAATCTGCAACTTTGCACACTAAACAGAATGTGCTCTAATCTGCAACTTTGCACACTAAACAGAATGTGCTCTAATCTGCAACTTTGCACACTAAACAGAATGTGCTCTAATCTGCAACTTTGCACACTAAACAGAATATATGAAATTTTTTTTTTGTTTGTTTTTTTCCCCCCACACAAAATAAACTGCTGCCCCCACACACAGTAGTCCTAAAAAGGACTTTTGGTTCTTTTTTTTAACAAATTTGCTTGTCTTCTCCCTACACTGACTTTCCCTTCCTAGCCTCATCTCTCCCTGGCTAAGACTGAGCCGAACTCGCTGGTCAGGTGCTATACAGCACCAGACCACGGGTTCTGGCCAGCCAATCAGTGTAATGCCAGCAGCCAACATGGCTGCTGGCATTACACTGATGTCAGAGCCTCCCTGCATGTTTATTGGCTGCGCAGCAGCCGCAAAACGTGCGGGGAGGAGACCCGAACATGGCGGGCGAGCACATGCGGTACTCGTACGAATACCACCATGTGCCGAGCAGAGCGATGCTCGAGCCGATCCGAGCATCGGCCGAGCATGCTCGCTCAACACTACTGATGACATAAAGGTAGGCAGGCAATGAAACAGAGCAGTGGGGAATGCAAAAATGGTGCTGGGTTGTATAGCTTGAGGCATTAGTAGCAGAAAGAGGGAAGTGTTTGTGACACTATACAGATCTCTGGTCATCCTAGAGTATTGTGTACAGTACTGAAGACCTCATCTCCAGAAAGATATAGATACAGTGGAGAGAATTCAGAAAACAGCCAACAGCCAGGCATCAAAAAATGTACTGGAACTCAATCATAGTAGTCATAAACAGATGAAGATTGCTTTGGACCCAAATTGTGGAGTTTTCTAGTAATTATTATGTGGCATATTAGTTTGAAATTAGTAGGATCTGTGGTAAAAAAAAAAATCAGCTGCAATCTATGTGGCAATAGTGGAAAAACTCTGGATTTTCCACTGATTTTTTTAACTACAATTCCCATCTCTCACCTCTCTTGACTTCAAGGATGTAACAAATGCTGTTTCTAGTTATCAGAGTGTATTCTGGGAATCCTAATGATCTATATTTATACAGTGTCCTTTATATTCCATATTTCTACAGTATCCTTTACATTCCATATTTATACAGTATCCTTTATATTCCATGTTTATACAGTATCCTCTACATTCCATATTTATACAGTATCCTTTATATTCCATATGTATACAATGTCCTTTATATTCCATATTTATACAGTGTCCTTTATATTCCATGTTTATACAGTATCCTCTACATTCCATATTTATACAGTATCCTTTATATTCCATATGTATACAATGTCCTTTATATTCCATATTTATACAGTGTCCTTTATATCACCTCTGTATCTTTCTCCTTGCCTGTAGCCTGCATCTCTGTATTGTTTTTGTATTTTGCCAATAATGTTTAATTTTCTACACAACAAAACTATAGAAAAAAATTATACTTATTTATGAAGACAAATAATACTTCTTTTATTTTATGGCATATATTGCATCATTGAAATCTCCAATACTTTCTCGCTGCGAATCTAAGATTGTCTTTGAATGTATTGATTAATGGTTGGCTCATTAATCTGAAGCCTGTTATGCTCCACTTTAATTATACTCTTCTATGTTGAATTGGTTTGCTGGACATTAATGATTTCCAATTAGTGTAGTTTGGTTAGTCTGAAATCCAGTCTAGTTTGTGTTCCTGGATCTGTGCAGAGCTTGGAGAGTTTTAGAAACATAAAAACAGAATCTGACAGCAGATAAGAACCATTTGGCCCATTTAGTCTGCCCATTTTTCTTTCTGTAAAAACCTCAAATTATATTTGGTCCTTGGTCTTATGTTTTGCCCATCCCATGCCTATCCCATGCATGTTTAAATTCTGTCACTGTATTAACCTCTACCACTTCTGCTGGAAGGCTATTCCATTTATTTACCACCCTCTCAGTGAAGTAAAACCTTCTTACATTACATCTAATCCTCTGTCCCTCTAGATAGAAACAAATAATTTGATGACAGATAAGAACCATTTGGCCCATCTAGTCTGCCCACTTTTCCTTCCGTAAAAACCTAAAACCCTATTTGGTCCTTGGTCTTGTCTTATGTTCAGGATCACCTGTTGCGTAGCCTTTGCATGCTTACATCCCCTAACTGTATTAACCCCTACAGCTTCTTTATCCCACATATTTATGTAATCAGGAACTCAATCCACTTTTAATTGCATCAGTCTACCCAATGGCAGGATGTACAAACCCACAAGGTCAGCGTATGTTCAACAATGGGATGCTAACTCCTTGCTCATGCCTCTCCCATTTTGGGTATGCAGGAACGAAGAAATATCCCAAAATGGACATACACTTCTACACTGTCCTCACATTGCAGCAAGCAGCATGCATAAGGTAACCACATATCCCTTTAAATCAGGGACGATTATGAACACATCATTCTGCAGGACTGCACGGGAATCAGTTTAACCCTGCAGTGTTTGTTTTTTATAAGTATCCCTACTTTAACCCCTTGAGTGCCAGAGGGGTACACAATGCATTGCTTTGCAATGCATTACAAACCTCTCTGGCACCCAAAGGCTTAAAGGGATAGCAATGTTTCACAAAAACAGCAGCTCCAATTAATCTTCATAGTATTTGGGCCATGGAGAGTGTTATTTCAATACTGTCAGAGTTGTAGTTCAAGAGTAATTGAATGATAAAGTGTCCCCCTCCCAGCCCTTTTACCTAGTGTAACCCACCTCCCCTCAGATGTGGAATCTGGTCTCTTGACCGGACAGATCACAACAAGGGACAATCTTCTTACTGTGACCATAAGGAAAACCCTGTCCCTCTTGACAGATTTTTCCTTATGCTCACTGAAGATTATCCCTCTCTGCGATCCATCCGGACAGTCTTGCTGCTCTGAGGTGAGCAGTGTTACATCTGTAAAAAAAATTACTCCTGACAGTATTGAAATAACACTCTCTGAGGCTCAAATACTATGAAGATTAATTGGAGCTGCTTTTATTGTGAAACATCACTATCTCTTTAACCTCTTCTCCATTAGCTGTTTATCCCTCTGGTTTTCAAATGGTTAAAGACCTAAGATCACTGCGCTCAGGTCTGTATGGGAAGTCTTACTCTTGAGAAATTATTGTAGGAAATTAACTGATGTTCATGTAATTAGACACATTAAGCAGGAGAATAATCCTACACACGGGAAACAGTACAACATATAATGATACATGGGCTTTAAGTAGTGCCCACACTAAGGTAAAAACAGATGAGCGACCAAGCACTGGCTTCATCATTTCCTGTGAGTTTGAAGTGTTATAACTTTTGACAGAATACCCTTGTTTTACTCATCAGGAAAAGCTCTATACATTAAAGGGATAGTAATACTTCGTTTTAACTTTATTTTATTTTGTAGGCATTAAAAAAACATGAAGAATGATATAAGTCTTATCTCTCAATCCTTTATGGTTTATGAGATATTCACAAGCAAAGTTTCCCTCCCCCCTTTTTCCTAGTGTAAGCCATCTCTTCTCAGATGTGGATCAGGTTGTATGACCAGACAGATAACAGAAGGGGACAATTTTCTTTGTATGAAAACAATGAAAGCCCTTCCCCCCATGACAAGTTTTTCAGCTTTTTCCCTTATCTTAATTGAAGATTGTCCCTCTCTGCAGTCTACCTGGGCACCTCCCTTCTGATCTAGCTGAACAGGGGGGGATACTTTGTTTGTGAATATCTCTTAAACCATAAAGGTTTGAGAGATAAGACTTATATCATTCTTCATGTTTTTTTAATGCCTACAAAATAAAATAAAGTTAAAACGAAGTATTACTATCCCTTTAAGTACAGATTTCAACAAAAAATCTAATCCCTTAAGCGATCTATATGAAGCACTTAGTTTGCCTTTTTTATAGTTTGAAAATATGTAATAACTTCAAAAAGTTGGGAACCCCTGTACTATCAGATTGGCTGGAAAAGGAAATGTCACAAAACACTTGTTCTCAAAGATGCATTTCATATCTTGTAAAACAGCGAATTCTATACAAATTCTAAAGTTACAGAATCACTTTTCTTATCCCTATTACAGATTTAATTAATCTCCTTTCCTACAAGAGCCTCTCTCTGGATATAAACACGTCAAATAGATTTCATGACGATAACTTACGCCTCCATTACAAATTCCAATTCTGCAGTTTTGTTAATTAGGTCTTATTTATTCCACTTTTATCAACAAAAAACAGCTGTTAACTTAACAAGGAGTAGAAACTGCCTTTTTAGTGAAATTCCACTGAAAACGGTAAAACTAACTGACCTGAAAACATCTTACGATGTTCAATACTCTGATAGTTTCTAAGCAGCATAGTCATATTTTTATTTCATTTTTATGATGGTGCTTTGATTTCACTCACTTTTTGTGATTAATTCTATTTATTAGAGAAGTTATGTCACTGGGGTTTGACTGTTGTCACAATGGCTCGATCTACATATCAAGGCTGCGTAGATTGATTCTGCAAAGATAACAGTAAGAGTTGACTTTGGTTTAGATGCAAATGTATTGGCGGCCTCTCGCATTCTTAAAAAGAAAAGGGCTAGGTGTTTGATACAATTTTATTTTCCTCCTATAGCACAGATGGTTTGGAATTATCCCCCCATGGAGACATGTCGAACATCTAAAGAGTTAACATCAATTAGACTTTGTGTTTACCAGTACACGCTGCGTTCATTAGCCAATTGATCTCTCATCTGCCACTGGAATTACTTTCTATCTATGCAGAATAGGTCTGCGTGACACTAATGATTTTCAATTACATCGGGCAATTTCAAGGATCAGTCTTCTCCTGGGAGTCAGAGACTTTGTGGTTATATGTACAAAGACACAAGTGGAACCATTCTATTGCAAACTAACTGTAGCAAAGGTGAGTGTTGAAAAAAAAATCTCCCAAATCCCATTGTTTTAAACAAATGAAGGGTTAAAAATGAAGAAATTATTTCCCTGCTGTGTGAAACAAGTGTGTTGTCACTGTTGGGAGATGATTGATTCAGAAAGTTATAAAGATTAAGTGATGTAACTTTACTATAACATTCCAGGAAGATCGGTAGCCAGTAACGTCTCTCTATTAGAATGCAACAGGACAAGGGGTGGGCGAAAAGTGAGAAAAATGTCCCGCGTGACTTTTTGTGAAAAATGGATGGTTTTTCTCTTTTTTCACGTTCTTTTTTCCTTTTCTCCAATGCAAAATTTTCCTCCTTTTCTCCTATTCCAGCAAATTTTTTGCTTATTCCAAAACATTTTTCTCCTATTCTAAAACATTTTTTTTGCCTATTCCAACACATTCTTCTACTATTCCAACACATTTTTCCTATTTCAACACATTTTACTCCTATGCTTAATATGGTGCAACATATTCCATTACAATATTACTTCTTCTGAGGGCTGTAGTGGAGAAATAAGTAGCTGGAAGTCAAAGTTATGAGTCCTACAGCAGCATATACTTTAAAAATGTGTTAGCCTGCAGAGCGACTTTGTTCTTTGCCCACAACACTAACTTCCTGCTTAAGTGACCCTGGCATGGTGTGATTGGTGGGACCATGACAAACTGCATTCACCCCGGGAGGAGAGGGATCATCATCATTTATTACACATGCTGCAGCAAACATTGCTGCAGTCAGTTTTTGAACTACCACTTTACTCCCACGTCCCTGCGCTGCTCCACCTTTCCCCCTCCCCCTGCCCCTTGTACATTTGCTGGACATTACTCAAGTACTGTGTGTGTTTTTACTCTCTACAATACACAACTAATGGAGTGTGATGTATTGCCTTTTCCTTCCGCAAAATTCTCATTGCCGTCTACTGTCTGTCAAGTCTGCCTCAGTCACAGAGCTCCCAGTCAGCGGTCTAATATATTTATCTGTTTAATTATTTATGTATTGTTTTTAATTTTTTTTTTAAGTTGTCCACCCTATCTCATCACAGTTAGTAAAAAAAAAATATATATATATATATATATATAACTAAAAAACAAAATTAACCACTTCTTTTCCCAGACTTCCCCAGTACAGAGACAATATAAGCAAGATCAGCAATCAATTTGGACCCCTGCTGAATGTGTCTTTCCAGTCAGTCACACCAAATTTCCGGGTATTTTGGGTCAACCGCCTTCCTTTCTTCTTCTCCCCTGCTGTGCCCCCAGACTCACCTAATTCAGAGAACAAATATCCTAACTAAAAGACTCTAAAGTAAGCTTCAGTTCCCCTTTATTCCCCTATCTTCTCTAGCTCAAAAGCGTGCTGATCTCTCCTCTCTCAAACACAGAATGACTGCTGTGAGAGCCTGACACCCTTTTATATGGCTGTAGAAAATGTTCATGTGGTGGAGAACATTTTTCTCTACCCGTTGATTCCAATGCAATGAGCTAGGTGAAAAAGCAGGAAAATCGAACTTTTCACAGGAAATTTTTTGCCAAGTGGAAAGTGCCAGTTTTTACCGATTTCAGTTTGAGGCGAAAATTTTTGCCAATCCCTAAACAGAACAAAGTGTCTGAACACTAGGTGGCACTGTTAATGCACGTTTAATATGAAAACACAACAATTTCAGCTGTAAAAACTTTAGAACGAAGCATCAACCAGTACTGGAAATTTCCTTGATTCAGTCAGCAAAAAAAAAACCCCTACAAATGTTATGTGTTTTTCAGAATAAAGATTTACTCCTTCGAAATGCATTGGATACCCTTCTGGCCCTCACCGGGCTAAATAACAGAAGCGGTTAACTCTTTAACCCTTTGAGTGTAAGAGGGGATGCAGAACTCATTGCTTTGCAATGCGTTGCATACCTCCCCAGCATTCTTACTGTTAAATGAAATTCCTACAGTATTACAGTTTTCTTTAGGCATCTTAACACTTCTGCCCCTTAAGGGGTTAACTCAGAGGATGAAATATCACAAAAGGCAAAGTGGTCTTTTTTTTGGCCTTGTTCATTAGGATAAATAGGGGGATTCTGGGATGAACCAACTGCTCCATATTGGAAACATCCCTTTTGCTCTAAATGGACATTTTAATCCCTTAAAGGGATTGTAATGATTCATAATAAAAACAGCTCTAATTAATCATCATAGTATTTGTACTTTGAAGAGTGTTATTTCAGTTCTGTCAGAGTTGTAGTTCAAAAGTAATTCAATGACAAAGTATCCCTCTCCCGCCCCTTTTACTGATGTAACACTGCTCAGCCAGATCAGAAGGGAGGTACCCAGGTAGATTGCAGAGAGGGACAATTTTCAATTAAGATAAGGGAAAAACCTGAAAAACTTGTCAAGGGGGGCAGGGCTTTCATTGTTCTCATAGGAAGAAGATTGTCCCCTGCTGTTATCTGTCTGGTCTATGGACTGCATTCCACATCTGAGAAGAGATGACTTACACTAGGTAAAAGGGGCGGGAGGGGAAACTTTGCTTGTGATTATCTCTCTAACCATAAAGGTTTGAGAGATAAGACTTATATCGTTCTTCATTTTTTTTTTAATGCCTACAAAATAAAATAAAGCTAAAACGAAGTACTACTATCCCTTTAATTGCTAGCGACGTCTCAAACGCATTTCCATTCCCACTGATTTAAATGGTGATCTTAACCCGTTCAATGCCACAGAAGTCTGCAATGCATTGCGAAGGTTAAGCGCCCAATTTAACCGTCTGAGTGTCTGTGGCACTCCCAGAGTTAAATCAGTGGTAATTTGGAGGGTTTTTTTTAATTCATTTGTCCCTTATAATTCAGTTGGTTTACATCGCCTATGACCCTCTTGCGTTGTCCCTTTGATGAATTACAATACTCATTAATACTCTGGCATTCTTTAAAGCGCACCTGAAATCCATCCCAAACAGGAACGCGTTAAGCAATTATCCCCAGACTCATCTGCATCGAAAGTCTTTTCAGTTCAGTACATTTAACACTGAGTCCATGGTACTCAATCTCCCTAGCTGATGTCTATTAACGACGCTGAAAGTGTTTGATTGTAATAGTGTTTCATGGGCTCTCGACCAAGTAGGAGAAATCATTCATGATAAAAGCGGTCTGTCGTACCCCATGACTCTTCTGCAATTTCACAATTATCCCCGGCGACGGGCGAGTAATTGAAGGCGTGTGTGATCAATGCTTTAGCCATTCTCCGGTCTCTGTTATCTAAAAGAAAACCTGCTTTTATTTCTAGCTTGAACTGGAAGTGGTCGATTGGGCTGCTGTATCTGAGTCCAGTGGTCAGTGAATGGTTGGTTCAGAGATCAACAGCATATTCCAGTTTCTTAAAATTAGAATAAAGCTGAATTAAACTCAGAGCTGGATTAAGCTTCAATAGGGCCCTAAGCAGGATCCCAAATTGATCCCAAATTGAAGCCCCCTACCAACTTGCCCCCACCATTTCTCTGTCCCCTAGTCAATTTCCCCCAGTTTTTCCTCCCAATCCCCCTTTCCTGTGGCCCCCTCCTACCTGCATACCTTGTCTGGCATGGCGGGCCTCATCTCTGGTGGTCCAGAAGCATGCTGTGTGAAAGAAGAGGTCTGTGCCTTCTTCAGAACAGACCTCTATTAGCAGCTCCTGAGCACTGCGAGGTCCTCTCTCCAATAATGCAGAGCGCCAGCAGATGATGTCATATCCCGGCTCTCTGCATTACTAGAGTGCTGGGGACATTGAGGGAGATGCATTTAAACGTCTGCGCCGAAGGAGCACAGACCTCAGCTTGCCAGTTGGGAAATCAGTCTGATTTTCTATCGGCCAAGCTTTTCATCGCGGGCCTGTTCACCTTTGAGGACCTCCAACTTGACAGGTCCCTAGGAAGGTGCCTAGGGTGCCTTGTACATGATCCGGCTCTGATTAACCTGTTTGACTACATCTTCCATCATCCTCACAAAAAAAGCTGGCCATGTATAATTGGATTTGTAGACAAACAATGTGTGAAGATACAGGGATACCCACACCTGGTCTAAATATATATGTATATATGTATATTTTTATTTATATAGCGCCAACAGGTGTACTTCGCACGTTACAGTTTACATTTTGTATAGCGGGGATACAATAAGTGTAGCAATTAAGTGGTTACAATACAATAAGTGCAATAATTAAGTGGTTATATAGACAATCGTAAGGGGAACACCAGGTGAGTATACATTAGGATAGGAGGTCCCTGTCCCGTACAGCTTACAATCCCTTTAAATCAGATATTATTCAAAATCTGATTTAAAGAGATTGTCATTTCATTTAACTCTCTGAGTGCCAGTTGGTATGCAATGAATTACTTCACATAGCAATGCCTTGGAGACATCTCTACCAATGCATTGCATACCCCTTTGGCACCCAAATGGATAAAATGGTACTATCACCTTGAATTATTATTATTTTTTACATATTTGAAAACTTAGTTCAAAACTTTCTGTGTCATGTTAACCAAAATTCCAGCAGATGTCTAGTTTAGGAGACATTCATAGTTTTATTTCTGAAAAAAGTGTTAGTGAAAGTGTCCTGGTACTGCGCAGACCTTCATTAGAATATGGCAGGGCTGTCCAAGTTCAGTCCTCAAGGGCCACCAACAGGCCAGGATGTAAGGATTTCCCTGATTAAGCACAGGAGCGTTAATCAGTGGATCATTCATTGTGACTGACTCACCTGTGCTCAGTCAGGGAAATCCTTACATCCTGGCCTGTTGGTGGCCCTAGAGGACTGAACATGGGTAGCCTTGGCGTATGGTATGCCAATGACAACCTTCATTTGTATATGAAATACCAGGGAAAACCTTCATTAGCATATGAAAAGTCATTGGTCCAGCATAGGTACCTCATTTAGCATACATTAACATGCTTTAACAAGTATGGCTATCTCCTTAACTGTACATGTGCTGGGCTTTTGTCTAACATGAGGCAGTTTTTAATGCAGTTTTCAAACATGCAAGTGGAATCAATGTGAAAAGTTAATTTTCTATCATAATCCACCAGTATACGTTTGATGCTGAGAAATGCTGCAATCAAAAAGTTTTTTTTGGCTGCATTAATCGTCTGGCCTGACATTTAAGGGTGGCA